>JAPYZP010002144.1:0-14445 GCA_030522985.1 Torymus sinensis
TGATCTATATCAAATATAATAATAAATGAGCACAATAATATGAAATTCCCGTACATTGTAGAGAAGGCATAAAAATTAATGCAAGTCTGCAGCCTTCTAGCATCATCAGCATTAGCATCATCATCATCATCATCAACAAGCTTACGCCCAAACTAATCGATCCTCCCTCTCCCATTGTGTCTGATCGGTCTATCAAGCCCAATTTATCCTAAACATCCTCCTCCTCCTCCCGAGTCATATATCCTCCGACCTCATCACCCATCCACTCATCGTGCAAAAAGCCTCAGCCGGCCAACGGACTCCCGATAATGACGAGGTTTGCGCGTACACAGACACGCGCTCGCGAGCCCCTCCCTATCGGCTCGTTATGATCCAACTCATTGTTCTCTCTCTCTCTCTCTCTCTCTCTCTCTTTCTCTCTCTAAAAGACCCGCGCACGGAGTTTCGCAGACAGGAAATGAGCTGACAGAGCACAAGAGAACAAGACGCGGACCACCGTATAGGCACTTACACGCTGCTCTCTCCTCTCCTGTCCGGTGTTTAGTCGCGGGAGAGAGAGAGAGAGAGATGCCCTTCCCGGTGCACGTTGCATAGCCCTACACACACATACTTACATACGTGCGTCTTATCGGGCGCGTGCGCTCGTGTAAGTGGCTCCTTTCTCGGGCGCGGTGTGCCGGGAGAGATCTGCGCCCCTGATAGGACATAGAGGCCTCGCGCAAACGAGAGACTTTCCTCGAAGCGCGCTCCACCCAACGCAATTAGAACTAGACGCGTCTTTCGCGTACGCGCGCGTGTGTGTGTGGTGTATGTGTACGCGAGGAGAGTGCCACTTGATGCGCGTGACGTTGGCGTCGCGGCGGGGTTACTATTTACGGATTTTCTCCGCATTTCTTATAAACGCCCGGAGAGTTTCAGTTAGACTCGCGGTGCCTGCTGACACGTGCTTTTTTTCACTTTACGCGGGACGATGATTTTCTTAGTCTGGTCTATGTAGAGGCTTAGCTTTCGAAGTGCTTTGCCACTAGATAGGAACAGCATTACATTGTCAGTCAAAATAAAGCTTTCTGTCGAAACATTTGGAAAAAAACTAATATACATCGTTGCTTATGTTATTTGTCAAACTGTAAATAATATAAATATTATATAATAGTAACATAAAGCCAATATTTACTTATGTACATTCTTATTATAATTAAAATTTAGTGTAAAAAAGATAAAGTAATACAATTATTCTTTAGATAGAAACACACAGTTTTTATTTACCTTTGAAAATTTCGTATTTGTAATTTTAACTTAAAAGAAAGACTTTCTGTCTCCCGAGGATTATCAATTTCCCTTAAATGGAATTACACTCGACGTACTATCATATACACGTATATACAAGCATCGGAGCCTCCACCAACTCTATTTTCTCAATTATCGCCCGCGCGCAAGTGCGGAGACGCTGTGGGACGGCGCATCGCGCTGCAGCGAGTAGGGCATTTGACAAATGGTTATCGCCGGCAACAAGAGCTTAAGCGTCACTGTATTTGTACATTGATGTTTCTCGAGTTAAGTCCGCCGGGTATCTCTCTCTCTCTCTCTCCCTCTCTTTCTCCTCGCTTTTTACGCGCGTAACAAGCTCGGGTAGCGCGAGCCCGGTGGGTGGAAACAAATGCGACGTCGCTTCCCTAGAAGGACAGAGAGAAAGAGAGGCGCTCTCGAGGGGCGTTTTAATCCGCTCCGCCGCGCTTGCGCGCTCCTTTGTGCAAAACGTCCCGGGAAACAATGGGGGGATGGGGACTCCTGTGTGTACGTGTGCACGCAAGGTGGACAAAAATTGGCCGCAGCCGCGTCGTATATTTTTCCCGTCTGGTATGTGTCGATTACGTTAACGCGGTCTTTTGATGCCTCGCGGAGTTTATGTGACGTTTCGAACGTTGTAACGGCAGGGCTCGAGAAGAGAGCTCGTTTGAATATTAACTCTGAATTATGTGGTTCTTGACTTTTCTTAAAAATTTTTTAGAAATTTTCGTGTTGCATTGTAAAGCTTTGGTTTCATAATTGGCACGATGGATATGAAACGCTATTTTTAATATGAGGGTTGCTTGATAAGGCTTTTTATACGGATAAATCTCATCTGATTTGAGCTTGAATTATTTATAACAATATCAAGGGTCAGTCAAAAGATTCATATATAGAACATTATTCAAGAAACTATATTAGTAGTGTACTTGGATTGCATTCTGGGGAACACAAATGATTTCAAGAACACTATAATTATAAAATTCACCGCAACACAGCGGGCAATTAACAATTAAGTGCAACTAAATAGGGAAATTGATTAGGACAACTTCCGAGTGCGTGATGCATTCATTATCGCACCTCGACAGTCTGATAATCGCCATTGTCGTCTGCGGGGCAACAGATCCAAAACAGACGAAACAGGCGAAAACAAGAGAACGCGAGTTACGCGAGACTATACAGCGAAACCAAAAGAGGTGAAGAAGACGGAGGATCTTGAGATTCACCGGCGGCGTCGTCGTCTCGCACGTGGATGCACACGCGCACGTCGTGAACGCTGGGGTTATTTCTGTAGTCATCAGTCACACTCTCGGCTAGAGTAAGACTCGAGAGAGAGAGAGAGAGTCGCACGCGGGAGCCTCCACACCTTGCATTGTGCGCTGAATTATCGCCGGGTTCAGGGAACGGCGCGCATTCGGCGTCCGAGAGTTGTCGCGATCGTAAAGAAATCTGTCTCCTGTCGCTTGATCAGAAGTTATCGCTGTTATTGATAACGGCGAGAGGTTGTTGTGACGCGGGAATTAATTTATGATTGACGGCGGGCCGGGATTCCTGCGGCTGTTTTGTCGCGTGGAACGAATTACCAGGTTGAGCTAGAAGTCAATTAATATAGCTGGGAATGAATTCGTGGGTCAATGCGACGAGGAAATAAAGCTGAAGAATTGGAATGAAACGGAGATTGTTCAATCACTTCAATCCCGTGGCTCTGTTTGAACATAATTATTTTTCAACCTATTCATTATAAAAAATGTTGTTGGCACGGGCGCGATAGTAAATAATTTGCTGATAAATTGCTCTAATTATATCGTAAAGGATAAAGCTCAATTGAAAGGGAGAAAATCGCTTTACCGTTATAATAGTCTCTCTGATATACGTATAATAACAGAAAATTGAACAAGCACTCGTTAATACAAACAAGACCTAATTGATTTATGTTAATGCAGGATAAACAGCGTGTTTCGAGGTGTGGCTCTCCTCTTATAACTCGATAGAGCCCACGCAATCAAAATGATTGCAGTCACGATTCTCTTGTACCCATATAGCGCCTATCGTCCGGCATCTGAAAACAAACGAAGACAGTATCTCTTATTTAATCCAGCCTTCGCAATACAGATAAACTCGAAACAAAACTATAAGAGGAAAAATTCAAATTTCTCCAGACAAAACGAGACAAGCATCGAGCGATCCAGCATTCTCGCACTTGCAGGTCTATATATTTGTATGTATAGAGGCTCGCGTGTCGGCCCTTGCTCTCTCTCTCCCACAGTCATACAGCGCGCGCGGCCCATTCGATGCAGGCAATAACTGTCGAATCGAATATTGACTAATCGTTCTAGCGCGCGGTCCGAGCGAGGCATTGCAGCACATTGCCAAGTTGCCGGCGCCCCCGGACGCTCGGTTCGTTTCTTTCCCTCTCGCGCGGTCAAGATCTGTCTCTCCGCGTGCAGTGTGTGTATATGTATATATACTGCGCGCGTTCGCACGAGCGCAAAGAGCTCGGACGAAATCTCGCACTACAAATCACGAATTGCGAGAGCGATAATGAAATATTTTATCTCGCCTCGCTCGCAATTACTTACTTATTTATTGTTATGGGGTTTAATCTTGTATATTGACATTTCATTTGCACGGCTGCGTGCGGCAAAAATCTTGAGTTGAGTTGTTTTTAAAATTATGGAAAGATTTATATTTGAATTATTGGGGTGTAATTAATATGCCGTCCAGTTATTTATGAGCTAATAAATATTATATACGTACGAATATAAATGATGGTAGAAAATATTTAATGGAAATTATATGATGTAGTGAATTTTTTATGTATATAGCTCGTTGTCCCCAAAAATATATATTTTAATATTGTAATCGAAATCAAATTCTAATAACACTAAAATTATAATCTAAGTATAAACATTTTTCTCAAAATTAATTATAAATTAACCCATATTAATCGTATTGTTATCAATGTAAACCACAATAAAATATGTCACGTTTTTACAAGCAGAAGTAAAAAACTGTGTTCCAACGTTGTTCTGCCAGAAGGCGCGTTATAGCGTAAAAGTCGCCGTAAATACTAACGCTGAAAGGCGAATTTTCGTTCGCCAGCCGGTGTGCGCCTGGCGAGGATCGACAAGCCGTGAGCGCCTTGTTGCAACCTGTTTCGCCACCTGAGGAACGATTGCACCGGCTCGTGTTGACGGCCTGCAAACGCCGCGATAAATCGTTCGAGCCGATGACTAACGGGCCGAAAGAAAGTGAGATTAGAGATGCAGGCGGAGGCGGCTGAGCATGAGAAATGAACAGCCGCGTCTCTTATTTTTACATCCTTTCAATCACGTGTTTGTTTTTAATTGGCGAAAAGTCGCTGTGTTGTATGTACCTTTTGAATGAGTTTCTTTTTTTGTTGGTTTACGTGTGCCAAGATCTGCATCTGGTTCGCAAATAAACGAATGTTTATGCTATTGACATAAGGTGATTGTTGGCAAAGCGAGTTATAAAACCCCAGAAATTTGTATTCAAATTAATTCTAGTTTTATAGCGATTTTAAAAAGTTCAGTTATCTGGAAAAACTAGGCCAAGTAGGAGTGACAAAATGTTGCAATAATGATGTCATGGTGCGAATGTAGAGCTCCGGTGAAGTCACGGTACCGCATATGATCTTGAATAAAAAGTCCAAGAAGTTTATATATACTTATGCACTCATTCGAAAGATCACCATTATTGTTACTACTAATTGTTCTTAATATTAAATTTAAATATATAAAATAATTGTTTCTATACTTATAAAAGCTAAACACTAACGAGGCCCTTCTGACATCCACAGGTGGTGCGTACGGCATGAGCAAGAGCCTGAAGAACGGCGGCCTCTTCCCCTCGGTCTTCAACGTCGCCGCTAAGGCCGAGATCACGGTGAACGCGACGTGCGGCGAGGACGGGCCCGAGACGTTCTGCAAGCCCGCGGAGTCGCTGCGCTGCGCCGTCTGCGACTCGCGCAGTCCCGACCCGAACAAGCGGCACAACATCAACCAGGCGCTCGACTCGAACCCGAGCCGCTGGTGGCAGAGCCCGACCCTCGCCCGCGGCGACCACTACGAGCACGTCACGATCGTCCTCGACCTCAAGCAGGTAGGAATTTTCTCTTCCCTTCTTTTTTTCTTCCTTTCTTTTCCTTCAGTTCTCCGCGCGCGCGCCCGCGCGAGGTGCTGCTGACCGGCAGGTTTTTAAGCGCCGCGCCGCACGGAGTAATGTACCTTTGACATCGTAAATTTTTACGCTCCGAGTTCCTGTGTATACAGTAGAATGTGGACTTTCGAGGGGGAATGCACGCTTTTTTCGGATGGGAGGTCTGAGGTGATTTATGGAGGCGGGAGAGAGATGCTGATTGCTTAGAAGGCGGGATTCTCATGAAATTAAGCCCTGTCTTGTTGTTGGCCAATTTGATGCTCGACGATAGATTGTTCGGAGATTTATTTAACTTTAATTATATGTGGCTATAAGTCATTATCTTGATTGAATCGTATTTAGGCGGCTCTCGCCTGTGGTAAAGCTGAGTTTACAAAGTTATTTTTTCATAAATTTGCGGTTCTTGATGAATTTTTTCAGTTTAATAAATCAATTACTTATAACCGCTTTCTACATGCGTATTATATACAAGCCTCCGGAAAAAATAACTGTTTTTAGGTTTTGATACACTGTTGCCTGAGGGGCATTGATTTAGATGTTACAGACATACTCAAGGAGATAACCATAAATAAGCGATTAAAAAAATTGAATCATATACGTTTGAGGATTAAGAGAGAAATGTATAGACTGAAAGTTCTTATAGGATACAAGCTTATTAACCACACACTTTTCCACTTAACATGACAAACGCTCTCTCGAAATTTATGTGCTTTCCCTCGACTTGAAAATCCCACTAAATCACTCGGGAATCTCCCACTTTCTTCGACGGTAAAAATAAAAATAGCTTCTGTCAAGCCGATCACGCGCGCACGCGCGCGACAATGTGTTCGCCGCGCAACACAATATGTGAGACGAAGGTCTTTAGTACGCATTTAGAAGTCTCTCTCTCACTCCCTCGAGTGTATGTGCGCATGAAACCTCTAAAAATATGCCGCTCCGAAAAAATCGGCCGCGCGTACTCGAGTTACTCACCTACCTGGCGATCGGATTTCTTCCCCTCTCTCTTTCTCCCTCACATTATCGAACGAGCGCCCCGATGCGGTTGGTCCTTACGTGTATGCGCGCACCTTTTCACTTAAGCGCGGCGCATTACGTCAAGGGGGAAGAAGTCGAGGTATTCTTGGTCGAGAAGGAGAGAGAGAGGGAGTGACGAAGGGAGAAGTTTTATGCGACGAGGAAGGAAATTAGGCTGGCGAGAGTTTTAGTTTGTATAGAGAGCGCCGTAAAGAATTTTTGGATGAGCGAAAAAAATTTAAAGGGGATATATGCGTTTGTTTAGTTAAGGAAATAAATATATTGTAGCAACAGTTTGAGTGTATTGAGCGACGATTTTTTGTGCTTCGAAGATCGGGTATCAAAGGGAGAAATATGAAGTGGCTATAGCAAGGTTCTTAAATAAGATTTTAATTTTTTCTGGCCTTTTTTTACAGTCGTTTTAATTAATGCGTATGAAACGGTTTATGTTTTTAGATGCGAACATCGAAATAAAATTAAGTAGAACATCATTCGTCGTATTTTCTTAAGATCATTTTAGATGGTTTACAACTACTAGGAAAACTAATAAAACTTTAAAAATAACTTTTATAAAATACTGTAGATTCCGAGTGGAAATAAATTTCAGATAGAAACTGTTTTCGTTTGCATAATCGAGAACGAAGAAAATCAATAATTTCAGATTCTAAAGGATCAAAAAAATACTGCGAAAGATGAATTGGCGGCTAAGAGAAAACAGAACAACAGTTTACGAGAGTGAGAGCGGAGCAAAAAAGGTGACGAGTAAAAAGAGCCGAACATAGGCGCAAAGAAAAAAAAATATGAAGAAACGAACGGGAGAAAGAGCGAAAGCGCGAGAGTTAGTTTTGCTCGGAAACCTTTCTCTCACATGCTTCGTTGAAGGAGAGCGGAGAACGGAGAGAGAGAAAAAAAATCGTAAATTTCTCTGGTTTCCTTTCGTTAGGCCAATCCGGCGCATTGTGTTCTTACCGGGCCGATTTATGTGTCTTTCGTAGTTGTGTCTTGTCCGTGCGAGGTCCGACAAAGAACGACTGACAAGAAAAAACTGAGACGAGAAAATAAGAGGAGGAGGAGGAGGAGAAGAAGGAGGAGAAGAAGAAGAAGAAGAAGAATAGCGCACCGTCGTGCGAACGATAAACGTGGAGTGTGATGAAGATAGTAGAAAGATGAGAAAGAGAGAGAACCCTGAAAATAATTGAGAGTTTACAAGCGTAGGTGCAGTGTGTATCAGGAAAATACTGTTCTTTTTACAACCTGGCGTTCATAAGGGTGGGAAGACTTTTCATTTGTGCGTCACCTTTAACGTCAGAGTATAGTTGTAAAAATTTGTTTTGTTACGCATCAAAAAGAAGATGAAGAGAAATAATGAATTGCATTTCTATGTAAATTTTGAAGACTTTTGTAGTCTAAAAGTTACTCTGATAAGGATGTCAGTCAGTTTATCAAATTGCGGTCGTTTTATAAATATATTCATGAACAATTCAGAATATACCTCATAAACTCGACGTTAACTGTATAATTGTAACATTTGAAAACAAAACTTGACAGCTTTATAGTATTGATACTTTTTATCACGATCTGCTTCCAACCTTTCGATAAAGGATCGAGTCAGACAACTTTTATTTATAAATCCGGAAATATCGGTACCTGCAATCAAACAAACTGTTCGTACGCCGAGAAAATTTAAAAATCCAACGCACCAACGTCCCGAGAAAACGGTACCAATAATACTATAAACCATCAGAAAACAGGAATCGGAAGAAGGCGTTACATCTCGCAGCCGATGAAAACCGATAGAGGCTCAATCGACCTCCCGCTCGCCACCATCCAGAGTCGCTGGATTTCGTTCAAACCCATCTTGCGGCGCGAAAGAAATTCGAAACTCCGAGGAAGAGATACGCGCGAGAGAGGAAGACGGAAAGCGGGCTTTCTCGGAATCCGTGAGAGAAAGAGCTAAGAACTCGCCGGCCCTGTATACCTGAGAGGGAGAGAGACAGAGAAGAGAGGAAGAAAGAGTCCCGTACTAACAAATTGCGCGCGGTGGCCCTAACCGTTTTAACGAGGCGGCCCTCTTTTCGAGGCTCGCCCTGGTAATGGCGGTATACAATCGTCGGCCGAAAGAAAGAGTGGGCGACTGCTACGTGCACGTAACACGTGAGAAAAGCTTAAAATGAAAACCCTGTCCGACCTCATCGCCGTCGAGTGCGTTTAGAGGCTGCCCGCGAATGGACACGGGGCGGAATTTATTTACCGTGATATAACTCGTGATGCGTGGGTCGTGGAATTCGACGGCGCTCGAGAGCTCCCAGACTTCGTCTCAATGCTTCTCGAGTGGCTCTTTATGGCTTTCTCATGCAGGTGGATGTGTATTGTTTTAGGTTTTTCTGTCGGAATTGTAAGCATTATACAATCCTATAGGATGTTATTCAAAGACTATTTGGAAGTTGTAAGCGCATTGTTAATTGGACTAAAAAAACTTCTTTCTTAAAAAACTTTGAAAATAATATTTGGTAAAATTAATTTCCAATTTGTTAACTCATCCTAAATTCTTTGAGAAATATTTCCATCAACAAAACGGATGGCCTATCAGACAAAACAAGTTATACAATTCAAATTTAAATACTTTAAATTTCGTTATCAATGTCTTTTAATTATACCTGACTTATCGTTTTGACTTAAACGTTATCGAATACGATAAAGGTAATAGTAGTCTTTAATGCATCTATTCGTTACGTTAAAGCATAACATATCCAAGCACAAAATAAAATACCACAACGGTATTTAGTTAGAAAAATCCATTGTTATCAGATATGTATGTACTTTTTTTTATTAACTTATATCTCTTTATACAGTAAAAATGAAAATTCTATGAATAACAATATGCTATTTTATAAGTATTGAATTTGTTTTTGTACTATTCTCGTGGATTAGATTCCTTGCAACCCTGATTTCCGCTTATGACAAACTCACGGTTGCTAATATTTACATGTACCTTACTGTAAGTACACTATTGCTAATCTTCACGGATAAAAAGTAAGGAATCGGGACGCGCTATACAGTAATTGTGAAATCTTATGTTATAATTCTCATAACAATTTTTGGATAGAGTTACGCAAAATATCATAAAAACGAATTTAACGTGTAATTACGAATAATAGGAGTCATTGCACTAATCAATGAAATCGATAGCTAAGTTAATTAACCGTAAAATTAATCCCTACCCACATAAAGTACTGGAAGCAGTGGCAACATACGACAGTATTCCAAGTTGGATTATCGATTTCATCAAACGCGCCACAATAAGACTTTACTTTTAACGATTCTCATAAAATGTAATTGATCAGGAAATAAAATGTAACGAATCCTACCTATCACCTATTAATTGCGACGATTCAAATACCTAAAAAATTTTATGGTTTACTTAATTACCTACTTGATCTCATTCGCTGTAAGTGGCTAATACCGGTTCTTGCTTACATGATGATGCTGTTCTTATTTATACCGCTGCAATTTTAACAGAAAGAATTTAAAGTTCCGATGTAAATCGTTATATAATATAAAAAGACGCATACAATAAATCATTTTTTTTACTAAAACAAAGAAGTAAAAGGTCTTAATTGTTATAACACGTTTTATTCCTCGAATTTATAGTTATTTGAATGTAAAAAATTGTTAATGCAATGGTGTGTAAGGTATTATTGCTTCTTCATAAAAGCGCATTCGACAGTTAGCAATCAGTACTATATTCTACTTTTGGTATACGAGAATGGATTTATTAACTGGTTGTTTAACGACATCGACACGCGTTATTTCTTTGCCGCCTCCGTTCTCGTGCTTGTACACCTCCGCGTACAAGGCTTTTCTCGTCGATGAGACCGCTTAATTAAGCCGCTTAAATTCGCGTGCTCGGACGGCTGTATCACGGCGCCCACGCGCGTCGAAAAGTCAATCCCTAAGTACGTATAGCTCGTAATGAGCGCGTTCACGCGCAGGCTTGCGCAAAAATATGACACGACGCAAGTGTGCGAATTGGATGTACTTGATTTTTCAATGAAAAACATGTCGAGGATATGGAAATGAATGAGGATATATACATGCGATATCGATAAATTTTTCGGGCACGCACTTACGTTCTCTGCAGGGTATAGCGTATATTATATATGAAGCTCATTATTTATGTTCGGATTTTGGATAAATTAGCTTTCACCTGTGTGAATACCGACGCGCGCGAAAGCATTTGTGAGTTTGACAAATTACGAAAGCTGCTTCTCACGCGTTACTTGGGTTGTTAGAACTATATTTAGAAACGGTTCGGGATTTTGAAATTTCTGGAATTATCGCTTTTGTCAAAGTCTATTGATAAGAGGATTTGGTAGTATAATTTATTTATTAGTTATTATATTATACCTATACGCAAACTAATTCAAATGAATTAATTTTTATTTATATCGTGCGGAATAAAGTAATTGTTTGAATTTAATGGATGCTTAATTAAAACTCTTAAATAGCGAGTTCTCTTAGTGCAGAAATCTTTACTTGTATTAGGAAATATACTCCTTATACCCGTGTTTACCGTCGTAAAATTAATTTTAAAAAATCAGTGCCGTCACTATCTGTATAATTGCCTGAGAAAACCGAATTTACAACCAAACAACATAAATAAATCTGACTTTTCTTTCTTCGCTAATCGCATCTCGTCTGTAGGTACTGAACAAAGCTACTAAAGCCGCTTGGCGTTGCTCACGTCCGCGCGTGCTCCGAGCCCTTTTAATGAACACTAAAACGCAAGTAGGAATATCGTAAATTCGGCTTTAAACATCACCGCACTGCCAGCGCCATCGTAGGCCTTCAAAACTACCGTCCACTTTTTTTACGATCCGCTGGATATTTCTAGCCAGCGTGGCCGCGGCTTTCCAGTGAATCGTCACCGAAGTAAAACTATACACGCGCGATAACATCTATATGTGAAACGAGGAAGATGTGGAGCCTATGACTTTTATTCTATTCCGATATTTTACGTTCAATTTCTATTCATCTTTGGTATTTACAACTTCAATGTAATAATTTATTTCTGAACGAATTGAACATGGAGTAAAATTTTCTTTTTTTTTTTCAAAGATAAATTAGTTATTAAAAATGACTTATTTAATTGCGTGTAACATAAAAAATGAGATCTGTTGGTAATTTATAATTAATTCTTTTTTTTTAAATGCTCATATACGTATAAAAGAGTTGATATAGTATTGTAACATAAATATTATAATTAACGACTCATGTAAAGCTCATTAATTTATGTTGATTTTCAAAGATAATTTGGATAAAAGTCATTACTTCCTACCCCTTATTAACCTTCTGAAATAAGAACTAAAGAATCATTTCTATAATTGTTAAATTATCCAACATATATTTTCAAAAACACTGGGAAAGCCAACCAAAGCCACGAAGAGAAAGAAAGTAGAAATTCGCGAATCGCCTGAATCTTGGCTGATGTGCGACAAATAAAAGTTGTATACGTTTTATACGTGCTGATTGCATGCGCAGGCGCACGGGGCTATATTTACGGGCCTCGTTAACGAGCGGTGCGCTTATTAATTTTACGAGCCCGCCGACAGACGTATGGTTTCTTTCGTTGCGCCGAAAAGAGCAGATAAAAAAATCGCCGACGATCTTACGAAATGTGTCACTCTTGTCCCCTGCGCTGCACTTTTTCGTGACTCTACCTCTCGAGAAATGAAGGTACGCCGTGGTTGCGAAAGGTGTATAAGACGCATTGTAGGCGCGCGCGCATTAACGACGCGCTACACGAGATTTCGTCGCCTTTTCGGGACGATCGGCGCTTCGTTAAAGGCTTCCGCGTAAATAAGGCAATCATTGTTGCGTAAGGAGAAAATTTGCAATTTTTCAACGCCGTTGATACGAATAGCTGGTGGGAGTCTTTTGCCACGTTCCATATTGCGTATTTTATACAATCAAAAAAGCGATCAATCAAAGATTTTTATGAAGAAAGATTGGGATGGCGACGCGTAAATTGTAAAAATTGTTCATAAATTATCAGGATCCTCGGGAGTAAATTAAAGTGATGAAATAAAAATACGTTGAACTTTCTCATTTTTAATAGACATTTGTGTGAGTGGTTGAGGATTAACGTTTCATTGTAAAACAGTCAAGATGATAAATTTAATCTGAGGGCACTAAAGAAAGTAAAGCTTGTTGGAAACAGATTACAATGGGCTGAAATTTAAAATATAATATGAATAAAACGCTTCAAGTAGTCGAGATAAGTTTGTCTATTCTACTAAATACTGCATAGGTACAAGAAAATTCATCCGAAATGGTTCGAGAATAAGTACCAGCGCACTTAAAGGACCACCTGAAAAAAGCGTGATTAAGCATTAAACCGAGACAGCGCGTGTGCAGGCGCGCGCGCGCCTATACCCGTGCGTGCTTGGCTTTATACCCGCGTTAGTCGTAATTGAAAATAAATGGTGATATTGTGGTCGGGCTAATTGGACTTTGAGGCATAGTCGCAGCTGCACTCTCGCGCTAAACATAACACGCGGCGCGCAACACTGCAGCCGCTGCACCTATATACAAATTATACAGCCAGCTCGTTGTTTTGCGCCGCGGACGCGCGAGAGCGAAAGATTTTCGCGAACGGTGCAAATAACGCTGAAAGGAGTGGGAGGAAGAGGGAGAGACACACAGAGAGAGAACTGCGACTGATGCTTTTTCAGGCTACTCGCAAAGTCCTCTGTACACAATGGATTTCGAAAATGCCACTCGTTCGTCCGCATTCAGAAATGAAAAGAGGAGCGAGGCAAGAATGGGGAGAAAGGAGAATAATCTGCATTGTCCGGGCGCTGTAGTCGGGATTAAGGAGTTGAGTGGCAACTTTCGTCTCCTTTGGAGAGTAAAGCCGAAAAAGAAAAAAAAAATGAAAAGGTCAGCCGATGAAGCGTTAATGCTTCGGAGTGTCATCGGCAGCACGTCTTTGGAGTTAAACTGACTGTGACGGTGAATGGAAAAATAATTGCTTTGAATACGCAGAGCAACTAAAAGCGAAGAACTTTAAAGGTAAATGCGAAGAATTTACAACAAACAATAACATCGTTTACAGAGGAATGAATTGGTAAAATGAAATGAAAATTAATAGCCTAAAACGTATTTTTGAATTTCAATTAAAATTTATGGTTAATTTCACGTATTTCGATTTTTTTATTATTACGGGAAATATTTAATGAAACTGAATAACTTCAATTCATAAACACGCTTTCTTTCGGGTAGTTACATAATTTTGCTAATTGTGGTATAAAACGTTCACTTGTCTGTATAATAATACTCTTCCTTTCGCATAAATAACTTTTAAACACGCATCAAAGTTCATTAAATTTCTGGGAAGAATTCAATAAATATATCAAAATCAAGAGACAGTTTTTATTACAATATGTACAACATGCAAGTTCTGCAAGTCAATTCACATATTATCTGGCGAATCCATATACTTTTATACGCCACATCTTGTAAGTACACCGAAAGAAACGGGAAAAATGTTGTTGATGCGCAGGACAAGTTCGCTCTGCGATATACCAGAACTATCAGTGCTCGTCGATTAAGGACTTGGTCACGCGACTAGTACGAGTCAAGTGCTTCCCCGTCTGCAGCACTGATTTTTTCCAGGCCAGCCGTATATACCTATATACCACCGCCGTCTGGTTTTTATCAGTGCCTGTGTGTGCGTAGCGAATTCTGCGCGGCGCGTAATTCGATTCCCACGCTCGATAATTGCGGGGCCTCGCGTCGCGTCTCTTTTTGTCTCTCACCTGCGCGCGACTCGTCGCCCGTCCTGCGCGCATCCCCTTTCTTGGTCACTCGCTCTCGCGTGAACTTTTTGTTGCTTTCTTCATCTCTCTCTCTCTCTCTCTCTCTCTCTCTCTCTCTCTCTCTCTCTCTCTCTCCCCCTCCTCC
>JAPYZP010002145.1:0-14118 GCA_030522985.1 Torymus sinensis
GCACACGGGCGAGCGGCCCTTCGTCTGCCTCTTCTGCGGGCGCGCCTTCGGCGGCAAGAGCGACCTCACGCGCCACCTGCGCATCCACACGGGCGAGCGGCCCTACCACTGCGAGATGTGCGGCAAGTGCTTCGCCCGGGCGGACTACCTCTCGAAGCACCTCACCACCCACATACACCAGCGCTGAGGCGCGGCCGGCCTCACGCGCCGGCCGCCGAGCTACTACCGCGCCTAGGCGCCTCGCCGCGACGTGCAGCGGGGGGACACGAGTGAGCTGCAATTGCGGGGACTTGCTGGCGAGCGATGAGCCTGATAAGTCGATATCGCTGCTCGGGTAGGCGAAAACTAGTTTCAATTCTTGCTGATCGTGACTCGCCGCTATCTGGCGCTATTTAGCGCGGCGAGTCACGAACACGCGCTTCAGATAGCCGCACAAGTATCTGACGAACGAACGGACGCGAAACGCTCAAGTGATATCGCCTTATTGTTAGCCTACTGGTGAGTTTCGTTAACGAGATGTTGCTGTGATTCGATCTAATAAGTTAAGTCGTGTATAGAATTTTTTCAACCGAATAATACCCTCATCGAACGAATCTCTGTGTGCGATAGGTTAATTACGTATCTGAGAGCGCGAACTTCAATATCGATTTGCCGTTCGAGTGACGGCGATTTTCGCAGCCGCAGTTTCTTGTATCTCTGACGAAACTGTACGTATCGTATCGATTTAGGCACTGATTTCACGCGAACGTACTGCCCACGCTCACGAAAGACGTACAAGTAGATGAAAAGCGAGCCGCCGACGAACCAAAAGAGGTGAATTAATCGGTGCCAAACAGGCGACATTCACGCTGCTACCCGATGCTAGTGAGAATAAACACATGTGATAAGGAAGTAATTAAACCAAAGAACGCGACAGCGCGGCATAATGCCGCGGAGACGAGAAGTTTTAAGTGTAATGTAATGATGATGAGCAGGAAAATTCTTCCTCTGTCAAGTCGTCCCCATCTCGCCGGCCCCACTGGGAAAACGAATTAGTACCGGAGTATAGCGGTCACTTCCAGAATGTTTAGTTAATGCTTTTCTTGTCGTCCGAACTACTGTGATCGACATTTAGTCAAATTCTTTTCAAAGAATGTTACTCTCGTTTGAAAGAAACAAAAAAGAAGAAGAAGAAGAAGATATAATTAATATTTACACTACATAATTTTAAACTATTACAACGATTAAAATGTACATCTTTGTTATCGATTAGGAAATCGTCAAATCTTTTGATAAAAATATCTAGACGATGAAAAAAAAAGAAGCGTTATTTTAAGAACGAGTGCGTATAAAATTGAATAAATATAATAACGTAAAATTGACGTGATATAATGTGTGCCAATATATTTTAACTCTATAGCAATTTGTTATTGCAAAGTGCAATTGATTTACAAAGTCACGTCGAAGTAAAGTAAATATATAGTTTTAAATAACGCGAATAAGAGATGAAATTTTTTACACATACTCTCGTTTGATAGTAAACGAAAGAAATGTAATTTTACAAGCGTTAGCGAATGAGAGAGAGAGGGAGGGAGAGAGAGAAAGAGAGCTAGGGAGTAGCCGCAATAAAGCAAGCGAGCGACAAAGAAAAGCCTTACCCCCGCATTCTCGAAGTCACCGCGCGCCGCGAGCGCAGAAATTTGGGTTCGGCGAGCATTTAATTTCGTTTATGTTATATTCCCCTCCACCCCCGCTATACACGACGTTTGTCCCGTTAACTGAGACGAGGCGCCCACACAACGCTCGTCTCCCTCGAGCGAGCCTAATATTCACGAGCGCGTGCGAA
Organism: Torymus sinensis; assembly: GCA_030522985.1. Taxonomy (NCBI): domain Eukaryota; kingdom Metazoa; phylum Arthropoda; class Insecta; order Hymenoptera; family Torymidae; genus Torymus; species Torymus sinensis. The sequence goes on from JAPYZP010002145.1 coordinate 1,826, forward strand.
AACAGTTACACTTGCACTGCACACCTATACACACACATACACGAGGATGCAAGGGTCGCGAATTTCGGGCGTGAATAATACTTACGCGACGACGACAGCGACGGGGGCCGTCCTTCGACTCCCTCGCAGGCGGAATGCGACGCAACTTGCCGGGAAGGGGCAGGAGAAACTTCGGCGAAGCTTTAAGCCTTACACTTGCTGCGCGCACGCGCTCCCGCTAATCCAGCCGCGCAAATCCTTGCCGGGCCCCTTTATATAAGCGCGCACCGCACGCGTCCGCTCGACTAAAGCTTCCCGAAGAATTTATGCTTTTTGCCCTCTTTTTGCCTCGCTCCGTACACCTTTCTTCATGATCACTATTTCCTGCGATATTTATACCTTTAAACTTTGGTGATACGTGATTTTGGTAAAGTAAAATGTCAAGTCTCATATGTATAGTTTCTCTAGTGTTCCGTGTATTACTACAAGTCTTCTGTGATAACATAACGTACAATCAAATATATATTTTTAATCAATATTTATTTACAAAGAGTTGATCCAACGGTGCCAAATGTATATTTAAATTCAATTCTTTCATGTTGAATTCGTATTTGTACTATTAAATTGTTGGTTTTTAAAGCATTAGGGATTATAATGTGTAAATGATATTTTAACTTATCATAATTGACAGTTTTAGTTGGAGTTTTGAAAAAATAGGAAAGTTCAGTAATCCCCTGCAAGTTGCGCCGCAAAAGTCCGCCTTTGAATTACCGCCATCGAAAAGCGCCCGGAACCGCGGCAACTGAACGAAATCGCACAAGCAGCAATAAAAGAGCACCGCCTTTGCCGGACTCAATGCTACACTCCATAAACGCACCGCGAGTCCACGACGCGTGTATCGCGAACACGCGCTTGACAACGAAGCCAAAAACGAAACCTATAGAGAAAGAGAACGAGCTCCTCCAAAATGAAACCCTAATGTTTAGCACGGTCTGTGCGATCATTGGCATTAAGTTGGAAGTAACTTAATTTCGAGGTCGCAGGACCTAAGCCTAATATTATAAGTGTGAATGATAATAAGAGTAAAGAAATTCGATTTTTCTTCGTTCTTCGTGAAAGCTCAGAAATTATATTTTATAATAACTTTTAAATATTTGCTTCTACTTATATATAAAACGCTCATTGATACGATAAAACTTATACTTTTCTATATTTATCAATATACATAGATTTTATTATTCCATTTCCAAAAATAATGGTCTATTTTCCGTTGATATAAAAACTGCCGAGAGCAACCCCATTCGATATACTTATTTGAATATAGCTCAATTAAACGAATCAATTTTCTTTGGTGGCAGCTTTATTTTTGTATGCGATGTATTCAACCGATATTTAAGGTTGAATAAAAAGAGTAATAAATATAATTGTTTCTATTGTGAGCGTAATAAAGAATGAAGAGAAGAAGAATAACGAATGCGCGCGCGTGACGTAAAATTGTTATTATACGCGAAATTAATAAAACCATCAGCTGCTCAAAGTCACTCGAGCGGTTGATAAAATAGTCGAATGATAAAGGTGCTACACATATTAGTTAAAGATCGTGAGGGCCGACTCGCGGCGTACGAAAGCCGGTCGGTAAAACGAAATGCCAAAGGAAAAAGAATCTCGTGCTCCCGTACACTTCCAGGATATAGAATATAAAGAGGCCGGAGCGTATAGTATAGTTGGGAAATGAGTTAACGTACGTCCAAAATATCCCTCCATAGCGCTGGAGACCGAACCGGCGCGACGCGACACGCTCGGCCCGCGAACTCGCGATTTATTCTTAACCGTATAGGATTTACAGTGCCGTTATAACGGCGCTTAAAAAAACTAAACCAAAAGATCGATAGACGAGGTGAGAAAGGTATCGTTGCCTGTTGAATAATGATACGAACTATTTCTATGGAAATCACCGAAATCCAATATAATTACTTCGGCAAAGATATTTTTATAAAATTATGTATTTTATGTAATATCTAATTTTTTTTTACATTAAATTTTTATATTAGTTCAAAAACTAATATACTTTTTTGAAAATTAATCTTAACACTGTGTTGTAAGTAAGGCGCTTCTTAATATCTATGCAAAAACAAAACTCTTTTTACTATTGATCTCATATCTTTATTCAATTAGTAACGATTATACTTGACACCTCCGTGTGGTACTAAAAAGTAACCGACGTTTGATACGAAAAAAAAACAAGAAATTAACCAACACAGCAACGAAATAAAAAAGCTAAAGAAATCTCGAGTATAAGTCTTCTTCTATTCCGAAAAGCTGAGTCTATACGGAATTTCAAGGTGACTTCTCATATACGCAATGACTTCTCGATATAAGCTAATCGATTCCGTGACGACCGGTGATATGCTTGTTTTACCATTAAAAAAGAAAAGTAGTCATATTTTCAATTAATTTTACATAAAATATTTCGTTAATTTTTGTTAATACATGTGAAAAAAGCCTAAAAACATAAATATAAAGGTCAAGATGTAACACCGAAAAAATATAGTACTATCAAGAGTGATAACTCAAAGCGCTAAGTGTTACGTTGCAAACCTTTGATTTTAAAGGAAAGTCGTTGAACTGTAGCCTCTCGTCGTGCAATAATTTTAGTCGAGCGTCACGGAACATCAGGGCATTTTAAATCACGTTTAAATGAATAGCTACTTACATTATACACAACACCAAGTAATATAATATGGAAATATTGAAAAAAATATATATATATTATTATTATATACACGATAAAGAATTCTAATATTATATGACGATACTATTATATTATACATAAAGATATATTTAATGAATGTTCCTATATTTGTACTATATAAGGACGTATATGCATAATAAGTGTACTATATTGATATTCGGTGGTGATTTCAAATTTTTACAAAAAAAATATTAATAATTCTCATTGTTTAGATAATAGTTGCCGAGTAAACTTCAATGTACACAATGAATGGAGAAAATTATAAAATTCAGGTACCACTCGCATGTAAAGTAAAATAAACTTTTTTACAGAGTTGAAAGAAATGAATACGAGGGATATTGCAATTGTTACTCTTTATTGTATTAAATTTACAATGGAATGTTATTAATGCGGTTTACTGGACAAAAGCTTTATTGAAAAAATATCACATGTAATATACATTGTGAAAACTTTTTACACGGTATGCTATTTTTTTTGTTATTTTTTTTAATCCGTAATCTCAATGTCCAGTTTTTAAATTTTTTTAATAAAATAGTTTTACAGAAAAATGGTAGCAGTTGCATTATCGAAGGTATTTGATGAAACTGGAGAGAGGGATTAGAAACGTAAACAAAGTTCGAAAATGGCGAGTCTGGCATGTGTAAAATGAAGAAAAAATATAGAGCCATTTTAATAGAGAGAAAGCATTAATGAATTAATGAAAATTACACAATTATGTATGGGATAAGCGGGTACTAAGTTACGTTTTTACTTGTGAAAAAAGGTAAAATAAAATAAACGACAAGGGAGCAGGTCGCGCGTGAGCGTAGGCGAGGCGAGGGTCTTCCTATATTGACTGAACGATCAGATGTGATATACGTGTAAGAAAAAAAATTATCGATAATTATTTATACCGTAATCGTACGTTATTATACATACGTGTAATGAAAACAATTGACGAAGATATGGGTTTTAATTTGAAACGGTACCGCAAGTGCATGAGCGACGGGGATTTCATTGTGCAAGGACATTATACCTAATTCTATTACGTGTATAAGTAAATAGGTTGCGCATATGATATACAATATTTTTAACTGGTTTATCGACATTCTAAAGGTGTAAATCATTAATACATCAACGAATTTGAGTGATTTATTCGTTAACGATTTATTGGAGTATTTCACGTATTTTTTTCTAATTTTAAAAACGAGACTCGATCGTCAGGTAGATAGGTATAGTCCTGTACAGTTATGTAGGTGCAAGAATACGTAATAGTGCAGTCATAAATAATAGTTTATGCTGCATCAATATTAAAATCATGTATATTTTTACTATTGTTAATGTATTGTCATGAAAAACGCTCTTTTTATATCATTAAGTCTTTAACATCCGTCTAAAAAAGATTATTATGTATCTTACAAGTTTCATAAAATCGTGTATTGCATCGAATTATTTTTCTTTTTTTTTTTCTTTTTTTTTTGTTAAAGAAGTTAAATGAAACTTAACAATTATAAGTGTAATGCGAAAAATTTCACAAAATTAATTGTTTGATGTGTAGCAATTAATTGAAATATATTTGGTCTGTTCAAAATACTAGTTACAGCCTAAAAATTAGTGGACAGTGAGGAACTCTTTGGGATGACGGTATTTCTCTTATAATAAAATTCTACAAGAGCCTTATTCCGAATAAAATTTAAAGATTTACGGTTTTCAAAGGGTTATTAAAATGCCGAAATATTAATTTTAATCTTCTTGTCATATCGTATGTGATATTTCACGACTAGTAAAGGACTTGATTTGAAGATACACTGACACACGTCGTTCTCAAAAAGAAGTGTTTTTAAAATTTTTAAATATTGAATCGTCAGAATTAATTAGATATCTTAATTTAACATATAAAAAAATAATAATGATAATATCGTGAAAAGCTGTAACTAGCCGCTGCAGTCATAATGATTTTTAATGAAATATTATGCCAATAAGTACAAATTCTTCGATAACAAAGTCATACATAAGTTTTTCAAAGCCTTCTTTTAACCGGAAATTTGTAAACGAGTAATCCAACGAGTGTACGTAATTGCAATCGCGAGTCATCAAAGATTTCTCTCCAATGAGACATAAATAAAGGGGTGAGGGAGTACAGTAAGAGAGAAATCGTGTAGAGATAAACGAATAAAAAACACGAATTGTTCGTCTGCGCAATAATATAAATACATTTTGCTCGAGCCTCGGTGTCCGTCGGTCCGTCCGTCCTCACGCGGAGCGACACTACTTATGTAATAAATTTTAGGAATTTTTTAGATAAGCGAAATCGCAAGCGAAACAAAAAAAGGAAAAGGTTGAGAAACCGCAAGAAGCGGGCGTCTTCAAAGCTATGTATAAGCACTTTTTCACTTTCTCTCCTTCTATATTTCTCCTCTAACAAACGTCTCGGTGTTCTTTCGGTGTCTAAACTATCTCTAAAAATGAATAAAGTCCCTTATCCCTCATTGAAAAAAATGAAAATTAAATGTGAATTTTTAATAAATCCCTCCGCGTATGTGTTAAAATATATAAATAATATATATACATAAATGCGAGTTGCGCAGCGCGGTTGCAAAATGTAAGTGCGCATAGCTTTTATACGGAAGAAAAGGTGAAAGTTCGTTCAAAGCATATATCGAGCGCGGGAAATTCAAATTCGTTCGAAACTTCTATATTATAACGATAAATTAGACAGTTTTAAAAATAAATACCGCGGAATTAATAAAAGGAATGTTAGCGTGTGAAATAAAAAAATAACACGAAATTTTTCAACGTATGAAATATGTAAAAACAAATTAATTCCAGTTACTTGAAAGTCCTTGAACAATATATGCCACTTATTGCCAAAAATTTGTCAATCCAATGAGATTGCCAATAAAACTTAGTGATTTTATTCCATGCAGATTTTAAAGAGAAACGATCCGATTACAAGAACAATTCTATTTTTTAACGATTTTAAAGTCGATGTTACGTCTTAATCCTTCAATAAGCCAGCCAAAGTTTAACACATTAGTCGCATTGATGATGAAACAAAGAATTTCGCAATTAGATCTATTTTCTATGCTGATGATAAGAAAATAAAGCCAAATCATCGATAAATAATTAAAATAAACAATACTTTAATAAACAAAAGAATAATAAAAGAACGCTCTAAGTTTCATACGACCAAATTATAGATAAAAGAAAAGAAAATAAACCAAAGTGCAAATACTCTATGATAATATTTTAGTAGAACGCGATACCGTCGTGTCTTTCGACAACGTACGAAACGGAAAGAGAAATAAAAAGGGTAAGAAACCGAAGCGCAGCAAAAAATGACAAAAAAAAAACGGTAAAAACCAGCTCTTGTATTCTTCGTCCATTTTAAATGCATCAGACATATAATTACGTATGATCGTCCAAGTAAATTTCGTTCGGGAAGAAAATCTATATATATTCCCCAAATAATTAAGCGGCAAGCAGAAACTTTGTATGTGGCGTCCAAGTATATTCAGACGCGTACCCACATTTGAGCATGAACGTTCCGCAAAAACGCGCCTCCAGGTAACATATTGCAAGGCACGACGGGAGATTTTGCAATCACTCTGCTAACAAAGCATAAGATAATGTGCGAGGGGTTACGCGATGCGTACGAAGATGGGAAACTAAATATAAAAGGAAAAAAAAATAATAAATACATTTTTTCGGTGGCTGTACTATCGTCGTTTATCGTACCTATATTAGATATATACATATATCTATATTATACGTATATATAGCGAATATGTTACAAGTCAGATTGCAGCGAGCGAGCGTCGTGCGAAAGAAGGGAAACATCGTATATATCTATATACATAGCCGTGTGGAGGAGGAAACGGCGAATGTGACGTAAGAAAGGTCGAGGGGGAGGAGGGCAATATGAAGGGAAAGAGGCGAAAGAAGGAAATCCCCGGGAGAGTCGTTGACTCTTTGCCTTTTTGCACAAGGCAGGACTCGCACGCATTGCACGGCTCGCGACTACATATATATATCGTAGTTCTTCTCCTTTATTTGTGCGCCCTTTTTTGCCGAGACGCTCGCGCGCTGCAGTACCTTTGACGTGGATGTTAGAAATATTTTTCAACTTGTACTAAATGTGATAACTGATGAATTGACAATGAGCAATCTAACTGTAATATATAAAAAGGTGAATAACATTGAATATACATAAATATATATATATATTATATACATAATATGAATGTCGATGTCTGTCGTACAAATCGTGAATATTATTATTATATATATATACATATATATATAAATAAATTTTAACCTATAGCTAGTAAATGTTTAGGTGGAATGGAAAAAAATTCGTATGAAATAAATATTATATATATACACACAGGGGAGAGTACGGATGTATAAATATACCCACATACGGATGCGTATGAGCGTATATGCGCCTTATGCGTCCGCCGCAAACTGCGGAAACTGTGAAGGAGGATCGGTAAAGTATTTGCGCGAGCGAGAAAGAAGGGAAAGAGCGTGTTATAAAATAAAGGGGGAAAGTTAAGTAAATAATGCGCGCGTCAATGTTAAGAGTAAAAAGCGCGCGTGTGTGCGCGACGTCAGATCTGTCCAACGATGAAGAGCTGCATTCGGTGTCGGACGCCGCGATCGCGTCTCGCTCCTTTTCATCGTCATTCTTGGCGTCCCTGTTTTTGATATATATAATGTAAATGGAACCTAAAACAATACTTGTAGTAACGAATAAGTCGTTTAGCGGTTTACATTTTGACAGATTATAAATAAATAAATAAATTCAATAAACGAATAAATGTCTATTACAATTGTCTAACGTTGTTTTAACATTTATCAAGCCTCTGGATCGCGATTCAATAACTCGTTTAAAGTCTTGACGATTTTTCGTATATTGTTATAATTCTATACTATACACAAGTTCAAGTTTTTCATGTACAAATATAATGTTTTTTAATTATTAATGTTCTCGCTTTTCGTGCTATACAATAATAAAAAATAATCTAATAATAATTAAATGTGAAAAAAGTCCTATTATCTAACAAATAACTTAAATGTGTGATTAAACTAATGAAAAAAAGTAATAAAGATACGTAAAGCGAAAACAATAATTTTTAGGTTTAACATAAAGCAATCCCAGTCGACAAAGACGATTTATTCGATCCGATTAAACGATGCGGGCATCTTCCTTATATACAATCAGCTCAGTCCTCTATTATCCCAGATGTTTGTATAATATATTCCACTCTATGAGAAAGTGATAAACGTAGCTAGGAAAGGAGGGCAGCGTCCGTCGCCGGAGCAGCTTGCAAAGCCAAGATTTTAACTAGTTCTATATGATAGACCTAACACGCTATTATATTGCCGGTACATGATTATATATATATATATAAATAAATATAAATATATAAATATACATAAATATTGTATAACCGATTGTTGTCTACGATATGACGTTATTTTTCTAATTCATATTCGACTGTTATGATATTGTTGAGGACGAGTACATCGAATTTTAGACGAAACGATACAAATTTTAGTACTCCCCCTGCCTTTCGCCAATGAAGTAGAAGAAGTAAAGAGAGAAAAAAGAATGAGAAGAAACAAAGAGAGGAGAAAGAGCGGCGATCGGAGTCGGGACACGCAACGACTTTAATTATTTGTAAGGGTGTGGAGAAGCAAAGAGACGAGATGCGCCTAAACGTTTTACCCCCAACACGCCGGAAGAAAGTATTGACGAATAAAATAATAACAAAGGTTTCGACGTCAAATCTGATTTAACTCGTTCAACGAAGAAATAATAATACTAATATTAATAACGATAACAATAATAATTAACGATAGACAATTACGACGAGAATGCGTTCAATTTGCACGATGCACAAGGCGCAAAGGTTAATCACCTGTGGGTGTTGAGAGAAAGAGTTCAAAGAGGAGACTCTACGGTGCCAACGATTTTTATTAGTGATAAATGATGCAGAGTGAAAAAAAAATCGGAAAAGAGGTTCATCCAAGTATAAAGTGACTAGAGCGGAAATAGATACAAACGAAGTAGCCAATCGATATATGTAAACACTTGGAAGAACCACGCGCTAAACGAATTTTTCCCTTGTATGAAAAGTAAAAACGAGAAAAAAAAAGATAGTACCTATCGGTTAAATTTAGTCAATTCGCGCCTCAAGCATTCGTCAGTCAATTTGCTGAATTTCTCACCCAGATATACTCTTTCGAAACGAGAGTCGGCGCCTGGATGTGAATGCGAACAACGAAATAAACGAGAATAATGAGAGAATGCTTATGCGGGCATCACCAGCGACATTCTAGCGATTGAGAATAAGCAGCTCTCCTTTTTTATTTCTTAAGTAAAGAACGAAAAGCACTCGGCGAGGACTTTTGTAAAGCGCTCTATCGTCAAATTCGACACGCTCTCGAATGTTGTTTTCTCTTTTTTCTAACATATATATTTATATCGCACAACTAATTTGCTATTATCTTTATATTGTTAAACGAAAATGGGCTTTCTATATCAGCTTTCATAATTACGTGAGATTGAAAAAAGTATAAATAAAAGAGGTAGGAACGCAACTGCTCGATTAAGTATACGTAAAGAGAAAAGGAAGCTCGGTGAATTGTTGATACTTTTTTCAAGCTCGTTGATTTTTTAATAGCCTGAACGACGCAAGGAGTAATGTGATCTTTTATGGAAAGCCCATTCGACTTTTATAGCTACATGTTATAGGTGAATAATGGTTGGACGAAAAAAAAAGGAAAAAGTAGGGGCGAATAAAACGGCTGGGCGGCCGTACAGTAAGCGAGGGGCGCGCGTTTGCACATGCAGACGTGGAGGCGCGCGGAGGTGTTTGAAGCCAATGTTTTTCCTCGGCGAGGGCGCGCACGGAGATAACGTCGCGACGCCGCCGCGAGCGAGTACTGTATTTTTTGTAAGGCGCACAGCCGCGTCAGATTGTGATAAACCACGAGCTCGTGGCGACGTCCGGCGGGTCGTCGCCGCCCGGCGTACAATGCGTACGGATATATTTTTCCGTTTGTATAAATATATAGGCGCTCAAGTGAGAGCGACTAGCGAAGACGCGGATGGCGAATTGATCGGTTTATTTTTCTTTTGCGCATATATAGTCACTATGCATTATTGTTAATGTTGCGATGCGTTTGCTATTGTAACGCGCCAGTGATTCTTTTCAGTCATTTCAACGATCGTGTAGAAGATAAGCGTATATAAATAAGAGCAATAATTCATGTGTCCGAGAAGGCGATTATTAACATATAGACACCTCGCCCGAATTGTAGCGGGCGGGAAAATTTGTTCAATTAAACAAAATAGAATCACGAATTTCGTGGTTTCTTGTAAAAAGAGGAGAATGTTGGAGTTTATTTGACTCGGTGAGCTTTAGTTGAGTTATTCGATTGATTCGTCAAATCGCCAACCGAGCCAGTAAATTTACTTATATAATACAGTATCTACGTGAACAGAAACAAAAATTACGCATCTTTTGCTGCACAGTTTTTTTACGAATATAGAGCGTTTTTGATGGCCGTTATGAAAAATTTATTCATTTTAATAAAAACGTTAAGAACATACAATTTTAAAAAGTAATGTCCAACTTTTCGATAATGCAACCATCGAAAATGCTTTCATAAGTAGATGATTTTATTTTATCGTCGACGAAATCTGAGGGATAAAACTGCTCTGCGTCGAATACTTACGCGTCTTTCCAACTTTGTACTACTCGTACCTATGTCTAACCAAAAAATTTAGAGCTGTTCTTCCATTTCTAAAGTATTAATCCTGTAGCAATTTCCTCTTTCACGCGGTCCTTTTGGAAAATTAAAATCTTTTACGGTGTGTAAATCGATAAAGTCCAAAGGCTTTGGGCCCACGACTTTGACTTCAGCTTTCGTCGACGCCACAAATCACGCAGTAAAGCTAATGCCTGAAAAAGAATGAAGAATAAAAAAGAATGCAGTTAATAACGACGTTCAACGGCGCACGATGATGTGACGATCGCTGTTATTACTTGTCTTGTAACGTTTAACGTATATCAGTGTTGTGGATAAAAAAATAAAGGTAAAGAATAAAAAAATTCAATAAAAAGAGCAGCTGAGCTCCTCGGTGTTGTGAGTATACATACTCGTTCCTAGCAACTCGTATGAAGATTATTACTCATACTCCTCATAACATTGCATTCTACTTTACTCTACTTAGTCCTTACAAAATAAATAAATGCATTCTGTCCAATCTGTACCTTTTGTAGTTTTATTACTGTACCCCTTCTCTCCCCATACATTATTTCTATACATAAAACTATAATTGCAGTTTATTTTAATTTAAAGCTTTGAAATACCACATAAAAATAAAGAACCATCATTTTTAAATAAAATATAATGGTACTGTTAACGGAATAAAATTAGGTTTTAAGTATAATTTTAAAACAACTACATCTTTTACATTAATTTTTTAAAATAAATATTCATTTTGAAAAAAGGAGAAAGGGTTTATTAATAAAAACATTTTTAGCAACGACGTCACTTTATTTTTTTTCTCGAATATAAATTGATTTCATATATCTCTAAGTTGCATAATTCTGCTTTATAAATTTTTTTTCTGAAAATTACTCTATGTACTACAATTTTCAGTTGTAGCATACAAAGTTAATATTCATATTTTCGTCATGGTACGGAGTATTTGAATCGTCTAAATTTTAGTACTGATTTGACTGAAAATTACATATTTCTTGAGTTCAAGACAGGAAACTAAAATCGATACTTATATTTTCAATTGCTTTAAAATTAAAATGATTAATTCTATATTTCATTAATTAGAAAAACATCAATTTGTTATTTAAAAATAAAAAACTAGTATAAAATATTTGTTATAATTCTGACATATACTTTACGACGTATTTATTGCAACATGGAAACATCATATTAATACAATATAGATATAATATATGTATAATAATATTATAGACTTGAAATAAAAACTTATTCTAAACAAATTAGTTTAGCACCAATAAGAAGTGATGTTTAGTATATCAAATTTTGTTAAAACTTAGTATCGACCACGAGATCCTAGCTTAAATTCATTGTCTATTGTAATTTTTAAATTCAGTCACATTATTTTAGAATTAAAGATACTTTCTTTTGTCAATCATAAACAGATAAGAAATGAATGTAAATATTTTGATTGAGTCAGTCTTTGCTTAGTAATTAAGTCTTGAATGCAAAATGTGGCAGTAACCCGCTACCACTAAAAGCAATAAAATGCTACAAAGTGTTATAAGATAAACATCGATATTAAATCTTCCTAGATAAGAAATTGATATAACTAACTCCTTGAAAACTTGATTATTTTTCAAGTTTAATGGAGTTACTTGAACAATTGCATATTTACTAAGGATATATTTTGAAACATTAAATTCATTAGAGAGTCAATCGAAAGTTAATGTTAATAATAATACAAAATGAATGTCTCATGTAAAATGATGAATAAAACATAGATTGACGTTTGCTGAAAAATTAACTGCTCCATGTTTCACAA
>JAPYZP010002146.1:0-38948 GCA_030522985.1 Torymus sinensis
ACGGACTTTTAGATCTTCCATTCGCTGTTTTATTCTACGTCGCATTTCTTTGTATCTGCAAAGTGTATAATTTTAGTAACTTTTCTTAATTAATTCTTCATAATGATAACGTTGCAAAATATTATGACATTCAGCCAATGATAGATTAAGAAACTGAGCAACATCAGAACTGATTTCTGGAGTTGACAGCTTGTCAACCAAAAATAATCGAGTAATATTTTCGTGAGGACCCAAAACAACTCGAACTTCCAAGGGATATTCATCTTCTCTTAACCGTCTTTGCTCTATGTATAAAAGTAAATATTTTTATTTGAATAATCTATCCAAAATTTATATTTCTTGCATTCTTATTTCATAAAAATTTGTTTTATATGTCACAAGAAACGGTCTAAAAATGTTATGTCAAAAACATTTATTTTTATATAAAACTTACCTCCATTATCTCGAACTACAAAAAGTGCAAAATTATCAGGTTTGGCGTCAACTTTATATTTGTCAAGCATTAAATTTATTACTTCTTGAGTACTAACGAGACTTGTCACCCAAACAGACATTTGTGAACCATGAGGTGGTGTAAAGAAACTAGTCTCCCTATTGTAAAAATGACCATTAATAGAGCAGCGTCTTCGTAGACGGTTTCGGGACTGACGTCTTGTTCCTGGCCGTCGTCTGATTGCGGTTGAACCTTGTTTTCGACGCAGTACAACACCATCCAGCTATAAATTAATATTTTATTAGATTAAATTTTCCATCCAACGTTTATTAAAATTAAATACTAAGACCAAATTTTGAATGATTATCAGAAAATACTATGGTTTTTCAAAGATAATTTTTTATAGTCTGTTGATCAGCCCTTTTGTGCTCACTATACCCAAACGCATAAGGAAAGCCTTTGTTTTAATAAAAATAATTTCAATGAATTTATTTCCAAATACAAATAGATCACGTAAATAAATATTTTTACATCATGACAAGCATGACAGTACTTAGAGTCAAATTGTGAACATACCATGTAATAGAAAATAGTTGCTTAAAAGATTTTACATCTATCTCTTACTGAAGTATTAAGAAATAACAATAGATAATATATTTGCATAGTTTTGATAAGGTAAAACGATAATAGTGAATTTAATTAAAATATATAATTATGTGTCAATTATAAATATTCCAAAAATTACCTCTAATCCACTGTCTGTAGACATGGTCATATTATCATCATCACGGAAATGTAAAGAACTCACAGAATCTGTATCACTGTCAGCGCGATGCCTTTGTAAGCAGTCTGGCCCTGACATAGAACGATTTAAACCTTTTTCTACCCAACTGTCTTCATCACTTATTGATTGGTTGCTAGAAGCATTTTTGTCTAAACTGTCAAAATATTCAACTCTACGTAGAGCACCATTTTTACTTGGAGTCCCTTGATAATTGGGGGTATCTGTATTAGATGAGCTGCTTATACTATGAGTAGGTGTACTATTGACACTATTGGTTTTTACTTTACTACTATTTGTATCTGTATTTGGACTATTTGGTTCTGTACTATCAGCCTTTGAAGTTGCTGACGATACTGATGAAGTCTCAGTGGAATGTGAACTTTCTGATGGAAGACTTTTGGGCATTGTTTGATAAAGTTTATTACCATCTTCAACTTTTCTCTCAACTTGCAATAGTTCATCCAACTCATCCCATTCCATTTTTTTAACATCAAGCTTCATAGGCAGTGTAAGACTTTTAATATGATCTGGGGATGCTGGAACGGAGTTTGATCCAGTTTCTAATTGACTGTCAGCTGGTATTACATTTTTTGATTCTTCGTTTTTAATCTCTTCATCTTCTACTTTATCAGTATAACTTCTTCTGCACGAGTTTCTATGTCGAGCTGTGACGACAGTTCGCTGATCATCATCTTCTTTTAAGTGTATAACTCCTCGTACCCCCCAATAAATTCTTAAAGCACCTTCTAGGATCAACCGACCATTTACCTAAAATACAAACAACATTTATAAAAATAAACATTGGTAAAAATTAAAAAAATCCAAATATAATATTAAATATGCACCTCTCGACTTCTAATGCCACCGCTTTTACCATCATAATACTGGTTAAAAACCTTTAATTTTGACTCTAAATGTGATCTGTAACATAATTAATATTTCAATAAATTTAAAATTATTTTATATCACTTATATTTTACTAATTTTATTAATAGTAAGTAATTTAAATTATTAAAATGTTAGTTTATAAATATCATAAATAGTACAACATTTAGCTTTAAACTCTCTTTGTCTGTTACATATGTCAAAAGAACTAGTTTCAATAAACCAACATATTTAAGAATTTAATTTTTATATCACTATTTGCAGACATTACTATATGTTTTACCTTGGTAAAGAAGATCGAGATTCTTTTTTACCAAAACTGGTGTGAGATTCTACTCGTGTGCCATGACCAAAAAGTTGAGGGCCAAAAAGTGCTCCATAACAAGGCACGTGACAATAAGGAACACCCTTATGCTATAAGTATTATAAAAATTTTAATTAATCATTTACAGTAACAAAAATTTGCTTGACCAGTTACAATAATAGTTAAAAAATATTAACCTCTGCATGTTGACCAGGATTTAAGCGTTTACCACACTCTTCACATCTAAGGCATTCTGGATGCCAGTCATACCCCAAAGATTGTTTCCGCTCCGCTGTTGCAAATGATTAATAATTTTATTATAGCATAAATTCAAAGATAATAGTGAATATTTAGAATACTGCAAAGAAATGCAAGTGCAAGAAAATAAACAATTAGTAGCGCTCAGAATAGAATTGATATATATGTCGAAAAAAGGAGTAAGTAAGCAGAGCGATCATTGATTTGTTACAAACCAAAATAAACGGGCTTTCCGCATTTGTGACACTTCCACATGACAAAGCCTCGTTAGTTAGAAAGATTGTCCGTTTTCTCACTGCGTGCGCAGAAAAAAGGCATTCTGCCAGCGAAGGCTGGACAGTAGCATGCTCCGAAAGTGACACGCGTACGTAGAAAATACCGAATTTTCGTGCGTCGTCGTCGCTCCCTCTCGCACCGTAAGCTTTGTTACTTTTTCTCTTTATGGAGTGCGTTCGCAGGCGCGAAGAAAAGACATAGGCTGTAGGCCCAATCGCGCCGATCAGTGATGGCTGCACAGCGCCGCAGCCTCTCCGTTGACAATCATTGGTCACGTGATCACTATTCAGCAGCACATACCCTGTAGTCTGTACCCATAAGTCACTACTTACTATAGTCCCTACAGTGACTCGCTCTGGAGAAAAATATATAGAATGCCAAGATGGCACCACCATGGAATTCTATTCGCACTCCGTAAGTTACACTGCCATCTATAAAATTGCGTGCGGCGGGCGCAAGAACCCTCGTAGAGCGCATAGTTCTTATGGGCCTACCGCACGGTGTTTACAGAGGGCACTGTATCATGCTACTAAATCAATTATTTTACTAAGCATTTTAATCTAAAGTTGAAAGATTTACAATTTGATGCATCAAAATTATTTTTTTTTCTTTATACAACCAACGAAGATAGACTGAAAATTAGAAAAACAGAATGTAATTATACAAAATAAATGTTTCTTGTTTCAGTTTCATAAATTATTTTAACCTACTGCTTATAAGTATACTTACATCATTACATGATAAAAAAATATACGCAAAGAAAATAAATTTTCAGTTTTCGACATTATACCATTGTTGGAATAATAAAAGAGAAAACTTAAATTTTTCTACACATTTAATAACATTGTTTTTTTAGTTTTTTCTTTGGAAATTAAATCCGATCTCCGGAAATATAAAGTTCTATCGCAAATCGGTATTTATAGTTACGGTTTATATCAGGAAATATGATTATCTCCTATCTAACCGTTTAGAATTACTTAATGGTATTAGCGTATGACGTAGCTTATACACCAGAGCAGAATGAATGAATCAGATGAGTTCTGATAAGTTTTACTTAGAATGCCAGTGGGATTAGGAGCTACTTGATTTCTCACGGTGTAGAGTTATACAAGGAATGAGGAATAGGAAAAAAATGAAAAATTTATTATTTATAAAAATGTTACTTTAAAGTACTTCACATTCTTATAAAATAATTTGGGCATTAAATTAAATAATTGAGATACTTCATGGTGGAAATTTAGAATAAAAAAGATCCTAGATAAAAAGAAGATCCTAGATAAAAAAACTGAGAAAATAAAGGATGTAAAGGAAATGCAACTAAAACAGTATTTAATAAAATTTTATTTTTTTAAAAAAGAAAACACTACTTCAAGCGTTTTTATTCAAGTATCATTATCACAGTTAACTTATAACTAAGGTAATGATGATAAACTTATAACAAAATCAAGATCGCATTTGATGTATTTAGTAATAAAAATAAATGAAAACTCCATCACATTGCATTTTAGTGCAAATATTTAAAAGTTATAATCCTTAGGATGTCATGCTCAAAATATACTGCAAATATTAATTAACAATTTACATATTTGTTCGATAAATTTGTTCGGTAAAAGTAAGATTCATAATTTTCAGCCCAACAATTTTTTAAATAATTGCACAAGTAATATCGATACCGCAACACTTTGTGTCATGAAGGCAACTCCTTAATTTTTAATATGTAAAAGTTATTAGTAATAAAATGTTACAAGATGCAAAAGAGTAAAAGTTATATCTCTGCGTTAAAATGTATGTACAGCAGTTCCAGTAATAAAAATCGCTGTACAAATTTCTTGTCATACGCTTTCATATTATATGATTCTCTTAAGATGATTGAGCATCTTTGGATACAGCCTGCTCAGCCTCGGATGCAACTTCATGATTCTCGGATGTCGCTTTCGCAGTCGTTGATGTAGAATCAGGAAGACGACCCTTCTTTTTGCACAATTCAGTAGCCTTTAACGGAAAATATAATTAACTTACATATTTTCCTTTCGTTTTATGTATTTCACAGGCTTATTCCAATATTCAATGAAATTTTAAATTTTACTTATATAAAAAGATCTTCTATATAATTAAAACGAAATTTATTTATATTTTAAGGAAATAGTGAAATACTTAAGATAATTAAAATTAGAAATTTTTAAACGGAAATCAACATTATTATCTTTTTATATGATGAGAAGCAATTTACCTTACACTCTTCAGCAGTTTTATCATCTACACACCAATAAGATATTCCCCATGTGCAAGGTTTCGTTCCAAGATTTTTGTCATCTGCTTGTCTTTTAATCCTTCCATTCTTAACTAACATTATTACAAAATCATTGTTTGAACAGAGAGAAAGTTTACTACAGATTTTCCTTGTATCTCCATGTGCCTTAATAATATTTATAATACTTTGTTCATAAATTTCCATTAGCATTGTGCACTGAAAAATGAATATTGACATTAGATAACTAGATTTATTGAAATATAAAATAATTACATTATAATACTGATACAGACTTTGCCCTGCTGAGAGGCTGGTAGATATTTGCAGACTTTTGTTATGGTTTCTTCAATATCCTTATCTGTTTTTGGATCATCTAAAAGCTTCTCAACATTAGTAACAACCTCTTGACATAAAGCACATTCTGCAACAGATTCTAAAAAGGCAAAGTTATTAACATTTCTACTAATAATACATTGTATAAACCATGCAGTAAGGATCTACAGAGCATTCCAAAATAGCATTCCCAGCTGATTAGTTAGTACCTAGGATTATAAGTAAAGGACATTAAAACTAATTAAAAAAAACAACAATATTATGAAAAAATACTTTATTTAATAAAAGTCTTAGATCTTAAAATAATATTAAAAACCATGCAATAAATATCACATTTCCTTATCAATTTATACCATGACTACAGAGGGGTAATTCATGCGAGCCATTCGTTTTAATTCGTTATTATCGGGTTCAGAAATACCTCTAAACTTTGTGGTGTCAGGTTTGCAAAGATCAACAATAGTACAAATTTCTTTTGGCGATACTTCTTGTGTTAAAAGTTCGATAACTATTTCAGCATACTCATTGACGAAATTATTACATTTTTGCGACATGTGTTGTGGAAGAATATTACAAATACCATGAATCATATGTTCGATTTCATCTTTTGATTTACGAGTACTCATAGCTTTCTCAACATATTGCATGACCATTTCACAAATAGCGCATTCTGAACCTTGTTCTTTTTTCGGTGTATTTACTGTATATAAAGGGTAATCTGGAATTTCATTGGTCACTGAAAAAATAAACGTTAATTATTAAGACTAGGTTATCTAAAGAAAAATAAAAAACAAAACTTAATACAAAATAATAAAAAGTGTGCTAATTTTTTTAGACAGTCGAAAGAAAAATAGAAATAAAATTAAAACTAATTTTCATCTTACTTATTTCACCATCCTTGTCTAATGGGAAAAAACTGATTGGTGGTTCAATATTTTGATCTGGATCACACAACTGTAAATAAACACAAACTTCCTGTGGTGTTAAATCAGCAAGTATCATTTCAATAATCTGTTGGCTATAATTCTTCACCAAAGATTCACATTGGCTAGTTAAACTCTGTGGAAGGTGCACACACAATTTTTCCATTGCAGCTTCAATAGAAGCCTATTTTGAAAAATTTCACATTATTCCTCATTTTGGATGTATAAGATTTGTTTAAAATATTAGTAAAAAATAAGTACCTCAGTTTTATTATCTTTAATAGCATTATATAGTTGTGTGACTCCAAAAAGACACAGTGGACAGTTAGGTTTTTCTTCAAGTTTATTTTCAATTACGTATTCTTTAGGAATTTGTTTCCAAGCTTCTAGTAATTGAGAAGAGGGGCATATATGAATCATTGGACAAATCTAAAATAACAAAGTGAATTTTAAGGTCTGAATAAAAAAAGTTTATAGTTTTAGAAAAAAGAAAGATAAATATGCTTTTAACCTGGGCTGGATCTATTTCTTGAGCAAGAATTGCTACAAGTGCGTCACCATAAGTTTCAATGAATTGGTTACATTCATTTTGAACCGACTTCGGTAATTTTCTACAAACTTTATCGATAACTTGTTTGACTTCATCCTAAGTACAATGAAATAAAAAAAATTAACAAGTTATATAAATTGATAAATTTAGTAAGGAAATGTTATAGCCTGCCTCTGCTTTTGGATTTGTAATAGCTTGCTGAATGTAATGCAATATATATTCACATAATGCACAGGCTTGCTTTCCTTCAACATCATTTTGAGGAACTGCTGTAATTTTTTCTCCAAAATGTGTTTTGCGCGTACTGTTAGTACACAGTGAAATATAAGTACATACTTCTTCCGGCGTCATGTCACTGAGTAATAAACTAATAAGCTCTTTGCTATAAATTTTGACTAAATCAATGCACTGATTGTTTAGACTTTTTGGTAATTCACTACACAGTTTGTTTAAAGCAGATTCTATGCTCTCCTAAAAAAAAGTAAAATTTTTTTAGAGAAACTAAACATAAATAATAGTACATTACGCAACAAGGGCGCATAATAGGTGATTTCCACAAGAGTCGAGTTTGTCGGCAATCACACTATGAAAAATAATTTAACGGTAAATGAGACGACGGAGTGGAAGGGGTAAGAGGGGAGGGGAATACGTTGCACACTCAGTGTCATACTGCGAGTTAAAAACGTGAGAAACTGGCATTGCTTATGCTAAATACGCATAGAAAATAGAGTTTAGCACACTTAGTTTAGAAAAAAAAATATGAAAAGTAATTATTACCTCTGTTTTGTTGTCTTTGACAAGGTCGTAAATTTTTGATACAGCGAATAAACAAAGTTGGCAACTAGGTTTATCCTGAATTGACGATTTCTTTGTAAATTCTGACGGAATGCGTTGCCAAGCTTTAATTTGCTGATTTGTCGGACATACGGCAACTAATGAGCAAATCTAAAATAATAATAATAATAAAGAATTGTCATTTAATAAATAGTATAGTTTCCGTTAAAAGTATGTTTATTTATTTATTTAACTTATTTACCTCTGAGAGATCTTTTCCTTCACGGATTAATTCAGCTATAGCAGCTTCATATTTACTCACAAAGTTTTCGTCATTAGAGTGATCTTTGATACCAGGTAGACTACCTTTCACTTCGTTAAGAACAGTTTTCACTTCATCCTGTAATTAATTAAAATTTGTTTATAAATTTATATAGAATTCTATATTTAGTTGCAAAAATATATTTATTTACCATATTTTTAAGATTTCTGACATTCTGTCTAATATAATTGATTACAAATTCACAGCTAGAACAATAGGTATCATCAACTATTTGGAAACTACCGAATGGCATGGTCAATCTCTCAAGTGGCAACTGCAGTTCATCAGCTTCAAGGGCTTTAGATTCAGAATTCTTTTCTTTCAAAATTCTTACAGCAATTTTAGCATGAGATTCGGGAATTAAGGGCCAAATTGGCTCAGACTGAAAATAATAATCAATTGATTTCTATTAATCTATTTATAATTAATAGGCATACATGTATGCAAATTTGATACCTTCTTTCCAGGAGCTGGACATATTCCACCCATTTGACAAATCACATTGCCATCTAAGCCTTTCGTAAGATAAGAATAAATTTGTGGGTAGTACTGATCTACAATAGCTTTGCATTCACCAGCAAAACTTTTTGTTTGCTTGCATAATCCCTCGAGAACTTGCTCAAATTCAGTTTCAGTTGTATTAGCAACTAACAGATCTCTCAAATGACTAACAAGCTGTTCACAAAGTTTACATGGTAAATCATCACCTATTTCAACCATTCCGACACTTGACAAAGGACGAATTTCTACCTCAGGAGTCTGGGAACAGAAAAAGTACTTTAGTGCCTTTAAAATTTAAAATTTTATTTTCTGATTATAAAAAAGGATTTATTTTTCTGATCTAGATTTATTAAGTTTTCGCTTTTTAATTGCATGAATAAGAAATAATTATTATTGATTAGTCTACACTGCAATTAAAAAAAAGTATGCAACATGAAATTAAGATGCATTTTTAAATATCATAAAAATGTCTTAATAGTATTACACAAACAAAATAATTTATATAATTACTTTACCTTGTTAGTTTGACCTTCATGAACATGGAATTTACCACTGCATTGTCCAGACAAATGACAAACGTTTTGTGCATTGAAATTATTTTGAAGATGGGAGTAAATTGTCTCAAAATTAGTCAAAACAATAGAAGAGCAAGCATCTGAAAATGAACTGAATTCTCTGCATATGCTGAGAAGTTGTTCAAGAACTTTGTCACGTGATGCTTGTCCAAATTTGTGCTCCATATGATGTGCAATTGTATAACACTTCGAACATTCGTTGGGATTATACTCATCATTATCCAAAGAAACTGGTGGCTCTAATTTCTGAAATAACAGAGAAAATGTCTTAGTTAAAATGTACTATCTACAAATGAGTCAGATGCAGTGTTGGCAACTATACAATAAAATATAAAACTAAAAAAATTTGTTTTGCTTTCTTTTAAATATGTTACTAACGATCATACTAAAATAAAGTGTCAAAAGATCATCAAGAAGATATTTTTTTGTTGTAAAACAGAAATGATATTTACCTCTACTTGTGATTGCTTTTGGTACTCTTCTAAAAGTTTATCAATATGTGCAGAGTTACATAGACCAGCTACAGAGCAAACAACTGATGGATTCATCTGTGATGCTAAGGTTTCTACTAATTCAGGAATGAACTGATCCACTATTTTGTCACATTCCTTGACAATTGGTTTTACATAAATTAAGGCACAACTTCCTTCAAAGACTGTTTTTAAATCTTCTTGAGTTTGGTTGCTTTCCAATTGATCACGTGCCTGCTGAACCATATCTTTGCAAATTTGACAGACACTGTCGTGATCCTCTGGTACTTCCATTTTCTCCCATACTTTGGGAATACAATGCTTTGTTGCATTGCACCCAGCAGCAGTTCTAGATAATAAGATGAACATTTATAGTTATAGAAATTTTAACTAAAACATTATATTAATATATTTTAAAAAAGCTCAAATTTGAAAAAGATTGATTTGCATATAAGTACTGAAAACTTTAATAATTATCAAAAAGGTATTACTCACGTTATATTTTGACACCAATATGAAGGTCCCCATGTGCAGGCCTTTGCTCCTAACAAGTGCGGAGTATCTTGACCTTCGATATTAATCACTACCCTGGCTGTTGTCACTAATAAAAAAAGTTTGTTGTAAAAGTCATATCTATTTTAAGACTTATATTAATAACTTAATACAAGGATTGTTGAATGTGACTAATTTTATTATTGTATTAAATTATATAAACTAGTTTTGCAAAAATAGAATCAATATGAAAAAGTATTATAATGCTACAGGGGTAAGTACATTTGAAGGCGATGGCGATCACTTTATAAACCATATAACTTATTTTCATTTCTTCACTTATTTTTTCGCCTATACCTATTTATAAGGTTTTAATTAAATTAAGTACCTTTCTGTCTTTATATTTCCCAAAAAAGTTTAATGTTTTTAATTTACTAATAATTTCAAAAGAGTTGAACATAAGAAAAATGAAAAATATACTATTAGACTATAAAATATAAATTAAATATATTCTCATGCAATTATACTTCTTAAAAAATTACAAAAATTTTTAATGAAATTAACATAGACTTTATTATGTTTTGTTACTATTTATTATTAATTTGTCTGTGAACAAATTAAAAAAAATAGTTATAGCAAATTAAAAAAAAAATTTCACTCAAAATATAAATGTACTGATTTATAATAATACTTACAAATAATTAAAAAGAGAAGAAGTTTAATCATGTTTCCTCTAAATATTCACAACAAGAAATAAATAAATTTTTTTTTATCTTTATGAAACAAAAGAAAATGTTCTAAGTGATCCTCTCAATATATACTGTTCTTGAAAGTTTGAAATATAATTAAAGTCTACCGGTCACAGAGCAGTTATGTTAAGATATTTTCAAAGTTGAAAGCTAATGTTGACAAAATAAGTAATAGAGCTAGAATTAGCAGCATGATGCAGCAAAAAGCCTATAAATGTAGTCATCGTTAACTTGTGACACAGTCTTTCTTTTAATGTATTCTAATGATTTAAATGCAAAAGTTGAATAAAAGTGAAATAACTACCCTGCTCATAAGTTCTATTTATCAGAGTTATATTTTACTGAAGTCAAAATAATAACAGCCAGCATTTGGAATGTAAGCATTTGATAACAAATTTAGGGAACAGGAAACAGTATCATCTGATATTATTAAAAGTGTGAGCTTGACTCACTAGTTAGTCAGTGATTGTTACCATACGAGCCGACTCTGGCATTAAATTTCAATGACTAATTTAAGCGTTAAAAGAGCTGTTGTTGTGGAGACCTATCAGTTCGGCGTCGATGAAAAAGGAGAATAAAAAAAGAGAATCATCTTAACAGTGATCCCTCATCTTTTTTTAGGCCTCAATCTGTGACTTCACAGCCGGTCACGACTTTACCGTATCTTTCGCCAATGTCCGCTCAACGGAACATGATTTGATATTTCGTCATGCGATTCATTGATTCCGGAGTTCACATATAATTCGGAAATTCATGTTGTTTTATTTTTGCCGAGTAACTAGAATTTAAAGTCGACAGCTGGATCATCGTTTTACGCAGCGGTGATGAGCAAATAATGTAAACATACGATGATGACCTTGGGATGTTCCAAAGTTCGTAATGTATTCGCGTAATCTTTTACCATAAAGATACCTAAGTATATATTTTCGAAGTGTTGTTTGTAATCACGTCTCTAGCAATTTAAAAATTTTAGATTGACAACGTCGTTCCAAGTTCTAACTGTAAACAAATTCGACTTGTAAATATTAACCATTGCAAAATACACGATTCCGATTGAAAAAACATTGACTTATTTAATGATACGACCGAAATCAAGAGCGTGTGCGTCTTTGCCTTTCCGTTATCGGACACCAACGCGCGACACGACAGAGACAGCAACAACCGAGAGGGAGAGTGCGAGAGAAAACAAAGGAGAGGGAAAAATAAGTAAATGAGACACGCAGCCGTGAGCGTGACTCGTTGCAATTGAATAATGAAGAAAAAAACTAGGGTTTCTGGGATGACAGCCAGAAGCGCCCAAAACAACGACTCGCGACTCATTAGCGAGGCTAAAATCGAGACAGAGTGAGAGAGGAAGCGAGATCAGTGTCGTGCATTAATCGCGTCACAACAAAGAGAACGTACTTATAGTAAGTATAAGTGGAAGAAAGGTCTTATCTCGGTGCGTTGTCTGGCGAGAAAATAACGAGGCATTCGCGCTCGTATAACCTAACTGCTGATATATCTATACGTAATTTGCGTGCAAACGGTCGAAACGACTCACCAGCCAGGATCGCACATAGCGCGATTACAATCTCCTTCATGTTGACCACCGCACGGAGCGAGTACTCGCTCGCTGCTGAATTTTCGTGTTTATATTGCTATGGCTGTATATGCTGGATATCGTTCGAGATGCTTCAACGGCCCTTGCGCCAAAAGGAGAGAAATGTTGCAACCGTTGCACGGTGTACGAGGAGAAATAGCGAGCCGCGCGTTGCAAACACACTGACGACGTAAGCGTAATAACTGCGTTCGCCGATAGTCTTCTCTCTTTTTATGCGTCGCCAGGCTTGCGAGCAGAGCTGCTGCTACTGCTGAGACCAGCCACCAGTGGCTCTTGTTCTTTGTGTGGGTGATGTGCTTTCGTGTGTACACACATATATCCACATATACGCAGTAACGCGCGCTAGGTACGGCGGTACATGGCTTCGTCTGCTGGAACCTCGGGGAACAGCTGATGGTTGGTCGGCTGGGAGTATCACGTGACCTAATATCGCTATTGCTCATTCGTCAATTCTGCTGAGCGTGGATACAAAGGGGGATATTTGAATTATCGTAAGTTTTTTGTATTTTTAATTTACACAATACTTCAATAACTTGTTTCAGTAAATCAGAGTAATTATATAAAATCTTTAATTAAAAACAGATATTTTAGCATAAAAGTATTTACGGAAAGATTATGTGATAAAAGTGTTTTCAATTATAATAATAAATTAAAACTCGCATTTAAAATTTAAAATTCAAAAAGTTCAAATTTGAGGTATATATAAAGGAGAGAGCACATCCTTTGGAAAAAAGATTTTAACTGGGCTTTGAAAGTTGATTTCTGGTATCTAAAAATTAAGCCCAGTGCTCATATTTCCGTCAAATGGGCCCTTTTTCTTGCGATATGGGCAATTTAATCTCAAATATTTTTTATTTCCTTAGAAAATGTCCCTTCTATTGACTGTTATATGGCAAGTCTTTGTGAAACGAAAACAAGCAAAAAAGATTGTATAAGTAGACAACAAAAGCTAATTTTAAGCTCTGATTCGTTGAAAAATATTATTTTTTCAGACAATCATAATTAGAATTTCAGAAAATGGATAAAAATTTGTTTTCCTTTTAAGCGATTTAATGGATCCTATTTTTAACCATTTTCTTATTTACGCTATCTTTGCTTATAAGAACCTGAAAAATCAATATTTTCCAACGAAACAGAGAGCTTAAATTGTAGCTTCTGCTGTCTACTTTTATAGACTTTTTTGCTCGTTTTTGCCGCATAAGTAAATTCAAAGTAACAAGCAATAGAAGATATTTGAGATTAGATTACCCATAGCTCAAGAAAAAGGGACCATTTACCGGAATTGTAAGCACTGTACCTCAATTTTAAATATCAGAAATCGACTTTCAAAGCCCCATTAAAATCCGTTTTCCAAAAGGTGTGCACGCTCCTTGTTAGTGAGTCAATATAATATCTCCACAATATATATATATATATCATAAATTATTTACTTCATATCCTGTATATAAGTATGATAACCGGTGGTAGATGAGTCCGAAATGCTTTTTTTTATTAGGAAACTGATAACAACAGGAAGTTAGTAAAGTAACCGAGTAACAATCACGCCTTATATATATAAACCCTTTGTACAAGTAATTTTTATAACTTTATAATATTACACACACACACACACACACTCACACACACCCACACACCCACACACACACACACACACACACACACACACACACACACACACACACACACACACACACACACACACACACACACACACACTTGAAACCTCCAAAAAAGAGCGTTAATTTCCTTTTTTAAAAATTAAAAGCCGCCGATTCCTTCAAAAGTTATAAGGGTTTAAAATTGAAGGTCGAAAAGGCATGAAAATGCAAAAACAGCATGCAGGAATCGGCAGCGCCGACTTTGAGAGCATTTTCATGACTTTTTGACCTTCAACTTGAAACCCTTATAACTTTTGAAGGAACCGGCGGTTTTTAATTTTTAAAAAAAGAAATTAAAAATTTTTTAGAGGTTTAAATTTCGTTTTTGAACTTTTGAGTTGACAGATTTTAGGAAAAATGGTTGACATTTGAAGAGAAGGTCTTTTTTGTCAAATAATATAATTTGTCGTAGAAAAAGTATACCTCGCCTTCGGCTCGGGTGACAATTTACATGCGAGATGGGACATTCTTTACTTTTGCTCCCTAGGGGCGAAATATACTAATTTCGTAAATGACTTACAATATACATTTCTTAAAACTTATTTTTGTAATACCTGTTATTAATTACTTAACAGCTTAAAAAGAGGAGTTCATTGATTTAATAACCTTTTTATATATACACTAGCAAACCCCATAAACGCGCTGCGCGCGTACTATTTTCTTTTTGGGTATATATATATATATATAGTTTTTCATTATTATTTCATTTTAGATAGTTTAAATGATCGGGTAATCAGATAATTTTTCAAAGCATGAACAAATTAATCTTTTTATTCTAATTTGATTTAATTATTTAGTTTTTAGAATTAAAAAGAAGGGAATTTTCGCGCCTATTCCTTACAGACTATTCAAAATCAAGCTTTAAATGCTTCACAACATCAGGCCATCATTTTTTTAAACGTCCACAGTAATATTTTTAGAAAGTTCATGTATAAACATATTCGTTCTCCAAAACTGAAGGCTTGGAATATTGCTTTTTCTATTTACTTTTTATTCATTTCTTCATTTTCACTGATATCCAGAGTGGCCTCCAGAGCGACAGTGATTGTGAAAAGTATGTAATAATTGAATTATTAATAATAATTACGTATAAGGTTAAACACTAAATACGCTTATTGAAAAATCTCTAGAATTATATTTTCAGTGTGAGTATAAAGGATACTATAATTAGTCAAGAAATACATTCAATTTTTTATATCGTTTTAATCAATAACAAATAAATAGTATTACTCAATAATAAAAATCTTAAAATTTAATTTTTTAAAGAACTTCTAATTTTTGTTGAACTTATGTATCTAAATACGGAATTAACTTTATACAAAATATAAACACTTATAAACATATTGTGCGGGAACACTAAAAATGACCGATCAAAACTGATTAATTTACAAAAATCCATTTAAACACGATTATAGAACCGATTTAATACGATAAAAATGAATCGATTCCAATCGGTTGCAATGTGGAATTGTGTAAATTAATTAGTTTTAGTCCAGAATTTGAATCGGCCATTTCCAGCAAGATATTTGTATTATAAAACATTTAAAAGACTTTAATAACTACGATTTACTTAGTACGCGCATGTGTGTAAACCTTATATTTGATTTTCAAAAAAATGATGTATGATGGAAGGAAAAGTGATGAAAATAACATAAATGTACTTTGAATACTTGAATTAATTTGTGGTGAAATTTTTCGCGAAGACCGTCTTTAGCACGAATAAAGAATTCAGTTGTGATTTGTATAATCTTCTCTACGTAGACATATTTTTTCAATATTCCCGAGATTATATAGCTTTTTCTTAGTAATGCAAACTTATGACAAAGAAAATTTATGAAATAAAACAAAACTACATTAAAAAATATAGCCAATAATCACGGTACCTATACAACTCCTTAGTCTTGCACTCTGACGGGAAGATATGCATATGAGTGACGATTAATAGAATTTTCTGGTGAAAATCAATTGAGATCAGATCGTTCCGGATTTTGAAAAATAATCTGGATTTCGATATAATACAGAAAAAATTATTAAGACTGTTGTTCCTTTTGGTACTGTATAGTTTCCTTAAATGTTTTTGAATATGCAAAAGAAGAGATGCAATAAGATTTAAATAATATAAAAACCTAAACTATATATTTATGTATTCATAAAATTTTAAAAGACATAGCTGGCATATATGTTGATATTAAATTTGAGATTTTTGTTTTCATTTGATGTCTTCTATCGTCTTTCTTTCTAATATCGATACACTAGGATATAATTCTAGGTCTTATTTTATACATTTATCTAAATACTTCATGCTCTTCGAATCCCGTAAGTAGGTCTTTTGTTACAATTTCTTTCAGAAAATATCGTCTCCAGCTCATTAACGTCTTTTTTCTAGAAAATATTTCTATACTGTATAGAATTTGTCATTCGTTCTCGTAAAATAGATATCTCGAATATACCTGGATTTCCGGGTGACAAGCAAGTCAGTATAACGTTCAGTAAACCGTTGATAATGTATCATGACTGTTTTATCGATTTGTTCAAAATTCTTACTTGAAAGCGTTTTAATATGAATTATATATACACACACACGCGTATACATTTACACGCACACATCTTCGAAATCCATATCGAATTTATAAATGTCTTGGACTATGATAAACTAATCCTGAGGCCAATTTTACACGCAAAAAGCAAAGTTACAAAAAAAGGAACATAATTTCTTTGTATCTGTTTCTGGTCTTCATAATATATAGATGTACCAATTCATGTTATTCTTATGATGTTCCTGTAACTTTTTCTTTTTGCCTGTAGCGGGCATTAAAGTACTTGATATTTTTTATTTAAGGTACTAAACCAAAGCTTTTTTGGGCTAGTTAAAAAATTTTTTAAAGAATTTTTCGAAACTAAGTGATTATATTTATGTAATAGAATACTATACTGGTGCTGCAACCTCTTCATATTTGACATCCGGTACTATATTTGAAAATTGGAACCAAATCCGTGACGTGCTGTTCATAATAACTTTAACAGTAGATGATTTAAGTAATCGAAGAAAATAAAAAATACGTTTTTACATCTCCATGGAGAGTGTTTCCAAGCTACATTTGAATACATATTTTTTATTTGTTTTTTTTTTATATTATAGTAAAACATAAAACTTCATAATAATTCAAATATCAAGTTAAAATATACCGGTCAAAGTTAAGAGATTTAATATAATCTTTTTTTTGCCCAATGCATATAATCAAGTGAAATGACAATATTGCTTGGCTACATAGAAAACATATACTCATGAGCACATATTTGATATGTGACACTTGAACACATCATTAATATAAAAACGTTCAGTAAAGTACATTGCTTTCGAACGACACATCGCGCACGTGATCGCTGTCCGCGTAGCTCTGCATTCAGATACGCTGGCCCATCGCCTTCGCTGAACAGTGTGAGAAAATATCTGGATGTGAGCTTGCAATGAATGTCAGGCTAAAAGCGCTTCATGAAAGCGCACATTTACTTTTACCGCAGATTATGTCGAGGTGTACCCCCCTCGACATAATCTGAGAGGGTCACGCAAGGAAAGATGTTGAAGGAAGGCTTGCCTAGTCCTGGGTCCATTTTTCTAACCTGTATCTCCATTTTCTCATCAAAGTCTTGCACAAAATCCTCAAGGATGTTCAAGTGAAAAAACTGAGCGCACGTGTTGCACATATACTATTTTTCTAAACAAGTACGCAAAACTTGAATAATTAATACCAAATCTTTATCATAATATTATTTGAAAACTACTATACAATAAGGTCGTAGTTAAATAATACTATGATATATTTTTATATAGTACATTTATGGGTATAGATACCAACATTTTCACGGTGTATAGGAAACTTACTTTATAAGAAATGTCCGAGCCAAGCTTTTTTAATGCCTTCCTCACTTTCTCATAACATCCACATTCCAATGATAAAAATAAACAATTCTAAAACATAAGTGAAATAAATAAAAAAAATATAGTGATTTATAAAATACAGCTTCAAATTAAAAATTACACATTTTAAATTGTTATTGTAAATTAGCACAAAACCGTCTTATCGATAATTTATACAAAAAACAAGGGCCTTATCAACATGGTTGTTTTATTACTTTTTTTTCTTTTTCATTATAATATTATCAGGCAAAATGAATATACAAAGTTATGCATATTACAATTTAGAATGCGTTGAACAAAAGTTAAAAAAAATATAAATGTTTATTTTAAAAGTAAAAACGTAAAATTAAAAACTTCGAAGGTGAGAGTCCAATATTGGCTAGCGATTGATTGCATCAATTGTCGTTAGAAATATTTTTTAATATACTTTTGGAGCAAACATTATATCCTCAAATATTTATGACTTATATTAATTGTGTTTGGGTTTTCAATAAGGAACTAAGGCCAGAAATATTTTTTTAAATTGGTCGATTTTCTATGGTTTCATGGTCAACAGTATATATAGACCTATTTCAAAGATATCGGAGTTTATATTGGTTTTCAACATTATATTGCTTCAAAATTTTGTTAAACATGATAGTAATTAATATTATTTAACACATGTAGAATCAAAATACGCCATTTTCAGAAAATGTCCTTATGGATGTGTGTGTGTGTGTGTGCGCGTATAGCAATAATATCTGAAGATCTACTTGATCGATTGTAACCGGACAGGGCTCATTTTTTTTGTTTTTCTTACATAACTGGGCTCGATATGTCGTTTATGTTACAGTGATTTTTTTTTTTTCTTTAGCGATTTTTTTACAATTTAAAGTTAATATCCTTCATATAATATGAATTCATGGGTCTTAAGTTTGCAACATTGGAGTGCAACGAAACAAAAAAACTAATTTATTTTACTTCAAGTTTAGCCTAATGCATTTTAATTTTGCGATTAGATTTTTAGTATTTTTAGTATATAAAATAGTATAAAATAGTGACCTACTATTAACTCTAAAATAGCGACAGTTTCACTATTTTATATTTAGAGAGTACGATTTTTCAAGGTTGTGTTTTATATCATTTGTGACAGCATATTTAATTCTTGTTTGAAATTGGTTTGAAACATAACATTTTTATTCATTTTTAGATGTCCTTTTAAGAAACGTATAGTTTATTTTTAAGAAAAAAAACTATAAAAAAGAAGCTTGCATTTACTTTTTTTTTAAATAATATACACACCAGATATATATATGGATTTTACTATTTATTAGTCTATTTCCAAATAAAACTTTGGAATATCTCTTGAAAACTGTTGTTATTTACATAATATATTATGATCTTTTAATGGCATAATATTGTGTAAATTTACTTATAATTGTCTAAAGTATATTCTACTTTTAAATTAAATAAACTGTAAGCAACTTCCTTATTTTTTTTACCTTCACAAGTAGTTTTTAAGTAAATCGGCACCTATTCTAATTTTAGTTTTTATTGTTTAATTAATCTTAAGAAAAAATTCGGTATAAAACAATAAACTATTAATAAATAAGATATTACGTTGTAAAGTGTGTTTGCATAATCTGTAAATTTTAATTTTGATATATTCACGACGTTTGAATAAGAAGATAACTCTTTTATCGGTACAGTAAAAAAGATACGACTGAGGCTCGTTGCAGCCTACGATGTTCTCCGTTAGGTGACGCACTTGTTGATAATACTTGGTCAACTTTCTTGAAGTTTGACGATTATAATTTGGAAGGACGGTATGAATTATTTAGATTAATGTTGCTTTTCTTTAAATATTATTTATTAACTGACAATATTTCCATGAATGTATTGTTCCATAACTTGAAAATGGTATATTTCTCTTTTCACGATCGTGTGTTTCCGTGGTGTAGTGGTTATCACATCCGCCTAACACGCGGAAGGTCCCCGGTTCGATCCCGGGCGGAAACATTTTTTTTTAATTTTTTTGTGATCTAGTGTTATAGTCATTTAAATCTGAAATTGGATCATCTGATCAATTAGAACAACTGGTTTCCGTGGTGTAGTGGTTATCACATCCGCCTAACACGCGGAAGGTCCCCGGTTCGATCCCGGGCGGAAACATTTTTTTGCTATTCATTAACACATATTAAAATAAATCTTAATACAAACTAAATTTAGCCTTTATCAAAATAGAAGCTTTATTTATTTACTATTTTTTTAAACTTTAAAACCATTTTAGATAATGGAAAATACGATATGGCAAGTTGGGTCGTTTGAAATGTTGAATCTATAACCGATTTATTCTGAAGGATGATGAAACTATTCTTATTTTATCAAAAATCATATAATCTCCAAAATATTTCATGTAAAAAGTAAAAACTCATAACATAAATATTTAATAATCTGTACTAAATAAATTAAAATAAATAAATTTAAGAGTTATGCATACAGATTTTTAATATTATTCAAACTCTTTACATAGAAAAATGACTATACGGTTGTTAATTATTAATTAAAGATTTAATTTAATAAAAAAAATCTGACAACCTTTACAGATTCTTACATTATATTTTGAATGCATTGTTTTCAGAATAACGTAATGCAATCTCAAAATTAAATAGTTAGAACTACTTCAAAAACCATTGAAAAAGTACTAATATTAAGGAGTACCTACTTTTTACTTTAGTATTCTCACTGAAATCAAAGTTAAGTGTTTCATGATATTATAAGTTCCATTTTATTAATAAAAATGGAAACAAAACAGTAAATATAAATATATTTTATGGTTAAAAATTTTAACCATAAAAAGCCATGTCGTATTTTCAGAATAATTTTTTTTGTTAGTGTCACTACCATTTAAAATTTTAAGAAGAAGAGCCCACTTGTACGTTGATATCTTTTTTTAATCAATTTTGAAGATGGTAAATACTACTTCGAAAAGACTTTCCAGGTAATACCAATTTGAAATGGATACTATTTTATTTTTATAGGCGACAATTTCTCGTTGGCGACTAATAATTGGAAGCATCTGTAATCTTCTGATTTTGTTGAGTCCGAAATGTAACATCCTGAATAATTTTTTGTAAAAAATAAAATTTCAAAAAATGTTTGTATATGTTTCGACTTCAAAGTAGCCGTCTGGTTTCTTAGCGCTCCGCCGAATTGTTTCCTTTCACCTCTCAGCCGAGAAAATTGATGTCTACCTTTATCTTAAACACATACTTTTGCTAATATTACTGCAGCCCTAGTTTTTATTTTTAATTATGTTAATTTCATGTAATTTTCAATGTTATAATAGTAAACTTTATATGCATTCAGAATTTATAAAAGTTCGAATTATTTAGATATTACTTTTTTATTATAAATGAATTTTTTTTCATAAAAAAATTTATTTTAATATTTTAGATAATTTATTATATTATTTACAATTTTTATATAGGTATAGGTGAGATAAGATTGTTCTGTAATTTCGTAACCGTTCCCCAAAACAAGCGTTTCCGTGGTGTAGTGGTTATCACATCCGCCTAACACGCGGAAGGTCCCCGGTTCGATCCCGGGCGGAAACATTTTTTTTTTAAATCTTCTATGGTATGTTACTTGTACATTATTATTAAATTTTATTAAGTATATTTACAATAAGTGCATTTTTAATACAAAGGCTAAATTTATAATTTTCTAAATAACAATTCTAGCCATTACAAATATAAATGCACTGAGAAAAATGATCTATTAAAAATTACTATAACTATAGTCATCTCTAAGCGCGCTTCGCGCACCGTAATTTGTTTTTGTAACCTAGCAACCCATTACTCCTACTAACAAAATCACGAATAAATTCATCAGTGTATCATAACAAATCCATCATTTTTTAAAGATAGGTTTGGATGCATAATAACGCCGAGACATACTTGCAATATCAAAATAATTACTATGTTTTATAGTAAAAATTGCTATGTATATAGTAAAAATTGTTATGTACATAATAAAAATTCCTACATATTACAAATATGTCTCGATGTTACTGTGTATTATAGTAATTTTTAATACATAATTTTTCTCAGTGTAATAAAATTAATTATTCACTATATATCATGATCAACTTTAAGTTCTACCAAGTTTCCAGTGAAAGGTCCCGATAACTCTCCTTCCAGCTGTGTCGTTTTACTGGTCACTTCCAGAATCCAGCTGTCGTTTTACTCGTCATCATCTCAATACCAACCAAACACAAATCGTGAAAAACACAGCAAGCAGAATATTTTAACCTTTACGATCTATTTCTTTCTGTAACCACTTACCCACTAAACAAATAAACATTTATCACACTACCTAAAAACTTACACTTCTTATTAGTAAATTTTTGTATTCTCCTATGATTCACTTTTATTTTCAAACTATAACGAAATTTAAAAGCGAACAGTAATAAATAGTTATTTAATTGTCACGTGAATCCTCCTTCTTATTAGTAAATTTTTGTATTCTCCTATGATTCACTTTTATTTTCAAACTATAACGAAATTAAAAAGGGAACAGTAATAAATAGTTATTTAATTGTCACGTGAATATAAGTATTCTGCTTCATCAACTTAAAACCACTTATTTGATGATCCAATTCCTTACACAATATCTGTAACGAAAGATGATTAAGGTGATCTTCTACCTGCCTAATAGCTTCTAAGGCCAAAATTACCTGAGAAAATAAATTAAAATATAATTACTATAAAACAAAGTATATGTATTATTAATATAACATATTTCTAATACAAAATCCCAGGAGATAGGTCTCTAAACACACTTTAGGCATAATTATGTCATTTTTTTTAAACTTGTGTGAAAGTTTTCTTGACAGCTAGTTGGTGGATTTTGATGAGACGAGTTGCAAATTACTTGTAAAACGTGTACCTATGGCATGAAGCTCTGGAATTAAAAATTTTTGTGAGTAAGTACCTTGTTGATGCTAAAAACAATTAAACTTCATAAAAATTCATAAAATTAAGAAAAAAAGTAGTTTTTTAATTAAAAAAATACTCAAATTTTATTAATAATAGTTACATTTATCAAAAAATGATAGCTGTGACACTGTTGACTTTGGTTTTTATCTCTTTTCCACTCAAATGTTGAATAAAAAACTGAAAATAAGGTTTGATCTTTTACTATTCTTCAAAAATTGTCTTTATACCACTCTAACCTCAAAATCACAACTTCGGTATGATTTTTCGGCGCTCGTGATATAAAATATCGTATGAAACTATTGTGGGAAGTGTTTTCCTTGCTCGATTTTCTCACTCGCTTCGCTCGTGCGAAAAACCTCGAGCAAGGTAGAAAATCACCTCCCACAACAGTGTCATAATATACTATTTCGCGATCCGGGCTGGCCAGTTTATTGGCTCTGTGGCCGATATATAGTAAGTAGTCCTATCACCTAATAAGGTATGAGGATAAATTAATTTTTAATTGAGTATATATCAAACGAAAATACTTAGAACGCAGTTAAGCAACGTGAAGCCAAATCGTATTTCCACCTTACTACACAATTATTTTCCGTAATACGATTTTTAACAAAGTCATTGTGATATTCCGCAAACTAAAAAAGTTAACGTTTATAGAAATCGACATGAGTTTCGATATTTTTCAAGGTAATCTGCATTCCTATAAAAATATAGAAAGTAAGTGTGTGTGTGCGTGTGTGTGCGTGTGTACACACACACACACACACACACACACACACTCCTACACAATTAACGTAATAAAAGGAAAAAACCAGAATTGTGGCGAAGCAACACAGTGATTTTGTCACGCAGAACGACGAAGTGGTATATACGGAGCAGACAGTACAGCAGTATACTAGTCTCTTTCAACGATATTGACATAACACCCCCTTAGACTTCTCTGTTTAGATACGAATGCCGATGGTATACACCTCCCGTTGCCAGGGTGACCGGGTGGACTGCTTCACCCTCCTCGCTAGCACGCGCGCACGGCTCATGGCCTCGCACAATCGCGCGGGATCCTCCCGTCCAAGGATCTCCACTTTCCGTTCTTCGACGCTTACAGAGATGTGCACGCACCACAGGCACATTTTGGATGAGCGTGGATGTTCCTGGGAGCACGTCCTGTCGAACGAATTTTCTGTGCAGTCTGTAAGTATGGACAATTTTAAAAACGAAACCTTAAAATATGATACAAGTTATGTCATATTTTATCTGGATAAAAAGCTATATAATATATATATATATATATGCAACATTTTTTATACAACGTGGTTTACGCTGCTGAACTTTTCGAAAAACAGTAGAGCAAGTAAGGAAATAAGTAAACACATGTTTAAGCCAGAGAAAGTTTGAACATTTGCAAAAATAAAATATGAAATAATTCACTTAATAGTGACAGATATAATAATGATGGTATTCATATAATAATCATTGAGTCTTCAACAAAATCTGTTATTAAATATATACAAGTTAGCGGAAATTTATTACTCTTGTAGAATAATTCATACATAAAGGAATTAATATTTTTACCTATATGCATTATAAGATATAATGTGCTTTTGCTTGCTTTCTATAATAATTAAAATGTAAATCTTTATAAGTCATTCTTTATAGAAGCACATAATTTGATCTAAAATATTATGATAAATAATGAATAACAGTGTTTTATTTTTAATGCTGCAGGTACAAAGTTAAATATTGCCGAAAGAGCTGAATTTAATCATAGAACGATAAAAGGTAGGTTTCATTCAATAATTAATAATACAGCCTACAAACATTCCCAACAAAAGTCTATTTTATACTAATGAAGAGTGGTAAAATCTAAGCGAATATGAAAAAAGTGGACAGATAGTTCGTTATTAATGATAAAGCAAGTTGACGCGAACTCGTGTAACGGTATAACAGAATTAGCCAAACAAGTTTCCAATTTCGTTCTATGCGCGCAGTACAGCAGCTATCGCGGCACCCTATACTCCCGCAGGTAAAACGCGCGGACACTCCGCCGACCGATCAAAGCAGCAGCCCCACGATGTTGTATAGGCCGCACGGAATTGCTTCGGAAGTGTCGCTGCCAATTTCCGACTAATATGTCAGAGCGATTGGCGCGCTAGTCGCAGAATAGCCCAAGGTCGCACGCGCGGAAGAAAACGTAATCACGAAGGGTGCACCGGCGAACCCACTATGCCTCTATATCGCTTCCCAGTCCACTTCATGGCGAATATTACATATAGCGCCAGATGAGTTGGAAATTATCTGGGAAATTTGATATACCTTCAATGCTATAGATTATATTAGTCAATTTTTCGCAATTTATTATTTATTTATCTTCATCTTTACTTACGTTTTTCTCCGCGTAAAAAAATGTTTATAGCCAATACAATAACAATTTAAGCTGGTTGCAAAGACTACAAAATAGACTTCTTAAAATTGCCAGCAAAAATACATTCCAACTAAACAATTACCCACTTAACCTGGAACAAACATTTGCCCATGATATTCGAGAAAACAGGAAAACCAACACCAGAAAGAAAAGCATCCCCATACCAGAAATAACAAATAGCGTTATTAACAAAGATAGTTTTATAGTGGCCTTAAGAACATTTAATGAACTACCAAATGATCTCAAAGATTAATTAGCCAGTAAGCAAAATATAAAAACTAGGCTAAAAAATTGGATTAAGTCTAATTATGGATCCTTTTAAAGCATGCCATAAACGACATACAAAGTATATATTATTCACTGCTACTACTTCAAATTATTTTAAACTCCGTTATTCGCTGTAATGTTACACAACACATGTTAGTTTTAAGTTTATTTTTAGTTATGCCAGGCCTACGCACAGGGAAACACTATTGTTTCCCTCTGTAGGAGTTTCTCTATAGCCTACTAAATGTAGGAATTTATGATGTAATCTTTACTGGTCAATAAATAAAATAAAAATAAAAAATATATTGCCCATAGTATAGGCGAAGTATTGGCAATATATGGGCCATGGTCAATTACGCCCATATCTGTCCCATACTCTGTGAAAACAATATATGGGACAGATATGGGCGGAATACGGGAAAAAAGTATGGCCGATATTTGACTCAAGCGCCGTGGCTACATATGAGCCACATATTAGCCATATATGTTGACCAGGGCCCATATATTGCCAATACTTCGCCCATACTACGCGCAATATATTATCTACAACATTTTTTTTACGCGGGTTACTATCTGTCTTTACAATGTCCGTTTCATTTAGGGAAGAGAGGCACAGTATCGTCCTTCATATGAAATCCAGTTATAAATTTTGATCCTATATAGATTAAAAATTAATTTCTAAATAAAGAAAACAATCCTTGGCGCATCTTCTGTATAGGAGCAAAGTAATTTCAGTTAATAATAATAATTATTAGTATTATTATAGTAACAGAATTTAACTGAATTTTTAATGATTCAAGAATGATTTAAAAAAAAATGATAATTAACAGCATTGTTAGATGTCTATTCTGAAAAATCAGGACTTCAGCTTGCTGAGCCTAGTTTTCCATCTGAAGATCCAGTTTTTCTGGCGAGGAATCGTACTTGTCACTTCCGGTAAAAAATCGAGAATTACTGCAATAATTAACGATGTATCCAAATTTGCATAATCCAAGTAATTATCTATCATTCGGCAAAGTTTTGAGTAAACATTTCAACGACACCTTCAAAAGTTCTTGGATAGAAATTTCGTCACTTTAAAAGAGATTTCCCAATTTCTTTTATACAGCATTGATAACTGTGACATTTACTCAGTCGTTCAAAGATTAAGTATTACATTCCGCAAATTCAAGATAACAAAAACTATCCCCTCATTTATGCTGAAGAAAATTGACAAAATTCAATAAAAAAATCTTACTAATATCGTTAATAAGACTGCTTTCTCGTGAAGACAATTAGTTTTCTCAATTTTTAATAACATTTTTTTTTAATATTAAGTACACATGAATATATTTCTAATGCCAGAGGCGAATAATACAAAACGGATCAAACAAACGTTCCAATAAACATTTTTTTGCATAATATTTTGTTTTACGATAACAATAAAATGCATGAATTAAAAGTACGTCAGGTACTGAAAATAACAAACCCAAATATAAAGCTAATTATACGTACATGAAGAATATAAGTACTTGTATTTCTTATTTATTTCTAGATGAACTGACGACAAATTTTTTGAAATCAGAATAATTATAATTTTATAATCTCTATACATATTGTTTTATTAAAGAGGAAGCTTTGTACCGGTGAATAAAATTTTTCAGACAAAAAATGTTTAAAAATATGTTTTAAGATTTTTGGCACTAAAGACCGTCGTTTTTGAGCAAAAAAATTTGCATCTGTGTATACGTGTGTGTGGGTGTCTGTCTGTCTGTCTGTGTGTGTGTGTGTGTGTGTGTGTGTGTGTGTGTGTGTGTGTGTGTGTGTGTGTGTGTGTGTGTGTGTGTGTGTGTGTGTGTACCTCATGAATCTCACGATGTGTGGCGGTACAGCGCCCTGCCTTACCGACAGGTGATGAGCAATGCCACCTCGCAACGAACCCGCACAGAGTGTCCGAGAAAGCTCAAAGCAGGCGCTTGAGCCGCGACCGTTTTTCAAACAATAAGCCAGATCAGATCCGCGTAAGCACTGACCGTCGACAGAAGTAAAAGCGCACCATCACAGCTCTGGCGGTCGCGAGTTATCTTATAAATTGAACCAAGTTTTATTAACATATGTTTTATAATAGGGTGCTGTAAGTTTATAGTATATTACGATACTAGTGCCTTAAATGGCCCATTATTGCACGACGTGAAATTAGCGCCCGAGTGCAGCGAGGGGGATAATTCACGTCGTGCCGTGGGTCACTGAAGGCCGTCGTACACTGAAGGTCAGTGTCGTACGATATTTTATAGCACGTTTACCTAAATCCATTCTCACGCCTGTTAGTGCGATATTGACTTTTCTTAAGAATTTCTTGCAACTTGCAGGGTAGACGTTTATTACTATTATACACAGTATCTGTAAACTTCAGTAACTGTAAAGTTATGAAATTTAACACGGTGTCTTATGGGACAGTCGTCATGAAACGTAAAAAAATGAACGTTTTCGTTAACAATTTGAAAAGTTTTCTTATGATTTGAAAGAAAAAAAAATATGTTACTAAGGAGAATACTTTGAATGTCCTCTGCAAATTTCAGGAAGCCTAGCTTCACCGTTTTCGAGATACAGTTGTTTAAAGTACGTAGCCTCATTATGTGGATACGTATAAATCTGCATTGATAATTACACTATCAAAAGAAGTGAAACTATACGCTTCTTAGGTGTAATATTAAATTATGAGCTATCTTTTACTCAGCACGTCAAGGATGTCACACAAAAATGTCTAAAAAGACTAAATATTATAAGATGTGTATGCGTTACATGGTGGGGATCGGACCCTAACACTCTTCTCACATTTTACAAAATCAAGCATCATACTAAGCCAAAAACAATATTTACCCCAAAATGTCCTATGATCTCTATCTTTCTGATTATCAAATAATATATACGAAAATGCCAGTAGATATTAAGGTAGGCGATAAGTTTAAAAAAGCGAAAGATCAAAATATAAGGTTGAGTGAACTCATTCATAATCTAAACGTTATCGCCATATATACCGGCGGCATTAAAAACATTGACTTTTTAGCCACCGGAGTAGCATGTATATGCCCCCAAATAAATCAAGAAATCAGCAAGACAATTGACAAAAATACATCAATATACACAGTCAAATGTGTCGCTCTTACCTTTGCTTTTGATATAGCAACAGATAACCCCCAGCAAAATTTTATAATACTGTCAGTTTCACAAAGCGTGGTCTTAAGCCTAGATTCAGCAAAATTAAAATGCACAACTAACCCACAAATTTTTTATATTAAATATAATACAATAACTTCAATAAAAACAATAAAGAAAAATTCATTAAGCTGTTTTGAATTACGAGCAAACTCAACTGAAGGGAAACAAATTTTCCAACTCTATCACACAAAACAGTTAAAACCTTGGTTCGCTAATACACGATTAGATCGTTAAAGTATTGTAACAATCAAGCGTTGTAGAGCTGATCTCTAAAATCTGGCTGTTTCACTCTTCAAAATATAAAGATAGTGAAAACCCCACATGTGCTTGTAATACTGATTCTAAAGACATCAATCATATATGAGGCGTTTCGCGTTAACGGCCACAGCGCGCGGCTCGCAAGCCCCAACTCGTGCTATTTCTAACTCATGTTTATGATACTAAAATGTGCTTTAAAAAATTGTTTGATAAGCGTTTCCGAAGTATTTTTTCCTCAGCTTTCCAATGATGTAGGCAGTTTTTCCGAAATTTTCCATTTTCACCTTTAAAAACTCTTTCGCGCTCTATTTCTCGCAGAAAACATCTCGGGCCCGCTTTGGAAAATATCCTTTCCTACGTAAAAAATGCTCAGCTTTCGATCTAGAGGGTAAAAAAAAAATATTAAAAATATCGTTTTCGAGACATAATACGTTTTGTACATTTTGAAGGTGAAAATGGAAAGTTTCGGAAAAAAACTGCCTGCATCATTGGAAAGCTGAGAAAAAATACATCGGAAACACTTATCAAACATTTGTTTTGATACATTGATACATTTCAGTATTATAAACATTAGTTAGAAATAGCACGATTTGGGGTTCGCGCGCCACGCGCTGGGGCTGTTGACGTGAAACGCCTAATATACTAATGTAATACCCGATCAACGATGAGTAAAGAGTAGAAATGATATAAAACCTACTAACATCTAAGTTTCAACTACCACTCAATATAGAGTCTATAATCGCGAAACCTAACATCTCAGCACGTACGATCATCTGTAATTTTATCAAAAAACGTAAACTTTTTATATGAACTTAATAATGTCAAACATACCTACTAATGTTAAACTTACGTACCACTCTCAACTATAATTATGTGACACCAATGTAATATATTCTGTAAAGAAATATATGGTGGGAGAAAAATCGTTTTATCATTCAAAATGAAAGACGTGTCAATTTTTGTCCATTTTAAATAATTTACAAATTTTTATTTACATTATAATACAAATATAAACATAAATCTAATTCTTATATATATACAGTAATTGTACAAAAGTAGCTCTATCATTCGCAGTTTACAGTTCAAAGTATTTCAATTGAAAATTATTTGTAAATATAAAAATAGCAATAAAATATATATTTTTTAAATGCTGCGTTTGATTATCAGAGTTATACTGCTTTGGTAATAGCCTAATAGCTAAAATAAATTCTAAATATTAATACTAATTTAGCTAAAAATGGTCTTAAATGGGCTAAAAGTTTTATATTGCAGTTCGTCAATGTCATATAAAAACTAAAAGTCTCACAGTGCATACAGATCCAAAATTTGAGTAGAATTCATTAAAATATTATAATAAAAACAAATACAGAGTAGGTCTTGACTGAATAATATAAAATTTTTAACTAATTTGTTCCTGACTCTTTCATGTTACTGCCTTTATCATAACTGATATTTTTATATCTTTATAAACTTATCTTGTATCTCTTGAAGACTTTTTCCTTTCGTCTCCGGCATAAATACGCATACATATGGTATTAATATCAAAGCGAAAAATCCATGCATCCAAAAAACGTACATTTCACCAATATTATCAATCATAGGTTGAAATGATTTGGTTGCAGTGAACGACCAAATGGCTCCAATTAAACCGGAAACACACGCGGCCAAACATTTTACATCTGATGGAAATATTTCACTAAGCACTGTACTGGGTACACTCATCAAACCAATAAAATAAGAAATTATAAACAAAAAGATGGAAATCACTGGTAACCATTGTAATTGTATAATATTCGCGTTTATACTTATTAAATATGAATTACTACCTAAGCCGACCATTGCCAAAGCTACTCCACTACAGGAAATAATTAATAAGAATCTTCTACCGCACCTATCGATGAAACACATTGACATTACTGTAGCAAAAATACCTGATACATGTACACATATGACAACGGTAGAAGGATGGACTAATGAAAATCCACTATTTTCTATTATTGTTTCCATGTAATAGATAATACTATTAAGTCCTGTTATTTGCATAAACGTAAACAGCACTATAATGAGGAGTATAGCTTTTCTAAGCGGTGGAGATTTGAATTTACCGAGTCTGTTAAAAAAACCTTCACAGTTCATTGAAGTAACCAAGTTCTTTACGATATTCAACTCTTCGTCAGCATCATTCATAGGTTGATACCATGCGATTGATTGCTTAGCACGATCATAGTCTCCTGTTTTTGCGAGCCAATGAGGTGAATCAGGTAACCAAAGAAATAATAGTCCTACAGCTATGCAAGGAACTGCATAAATAACTGCGGAAATCTCCATGTGCAGGTAAGAACCACAGATGCTGCTCACCTGTAAATTAAAAAATCTAATTAATTATGTATGTACGCGCTACTTTCATTCTATTAAAATATATAATTATTCCGAAACAATTGAAGACCGGGAAGTAAAAAGAGGTACATAACGCAATTCTAGTTAACAGATTTATGTTTTTTTCGTTTCCACCCCCAATTTTGAAAACAAAAATAAAATTTCTTTACAATTACATTATGTTTTAATTTTTTTTCAATGTTGTGTAGAAATATATTAAAACTTCAAGTCTGTCTCCAAAGTACGTGCGATTTACTTTCAATTAATAAATTCAAACCCAAATATTTTTTGTTAATAATTTTGGAGAAATATATATTAAG
Organism: Torymus sinensis; assembly: GCA_030522985.1. Lineage (NCBI taxonomy): Eukaryota > Metazoa > Arthropoda > Insecta > Hymenoptera > Torymidae > Torymus > Torymus sinensis. Next base: position 31,878 of record JAPYZP010002146.1, read on the forward strand.
AGATTACCAGTATCTTTTTAAAGTACAAAATATTTTTCAGTTGAAGAGAGAATTGTTCGATTCGGGAGTCTTGTTCACTCCCTTCATCAGGGCTACAATATTAAGCTAACAAAGATCGTTTATATAAAATTGTTAACGTAAAAATACACAGTAACAAAAGATATAGAATACTAAAATATCATAAATACCATTAATAATAATACTTTCATGGTATATGTCATGACATGAATATACGCGTTTCTTGGCCGTTCCGATGCACATGTTCAGAAAATAATTAAAATGAAAATAAAAAATAAAAAAAAGAATATGTCAATGCTAGCACTTAAATTAATGTTTTCTTTGTATTGGTTGCATTCTGACTCTTCAACTGATTCTATTCTGTGAAAAGGTGCTCTATGGATTTCAGTTTATGTTATGGAGTTTTATTGTTTTTCCTTGAAATTGTTTACTTTGAAGTGTTTGCGCGTGTGTGTGCTTTTGTATTAGAGTTTAAAGATTTTGAAGTCACGCGATAAGTACTGTGGACAAAGCCACAGGTAACTACTATAGTAGTTTGTTTAGTATCTATTTTTAAATCTTTAATATTGCATTGATGGATGTTGTGAACAAACATAATACTATGCATACTGACCAATACACCAAAAGATCCACCCCCTGCCATAGCTAGAGAAACAATGGCCCCACGTATTTCTGGTAACGCCACTTCACCTACATACAGAGCCAAACTGCTGTAGGTCATACCAAGACCAAATCCACCCGATGCCCTAGCCACATACAACCAGATAACAGAAGTGGCAGCCATAGTGAAAACCCAGCAGGCAGTTATCGGCAAAATTGCTAGTTGCAAAGATTTCTTGCTACCGAGATAGTTGATAGAAATTGCTCCACAGATCGCGCCGAGAAAACGTCCAAGATTTAATAGTGATGCCACCCAAGACGCTTCTTCGGAGGTAAGGGGTATTGGGGAACCAGGAGCAGTGAGACGCGCCAGGTATGGAGAAGACCAACCACTCATTATTCCCAATTGCATCATTATTATAGTCACTGTGAATACATTTAAATTATTGAATATTTATTATTTATTTGATAATTAAGATAACATTATTGTTATGTTACCTCCTGCTCCTGTCACCCATTGTGGATATAATTTTCGAAATTTAGAAGAAGACGACTTCAAATGTGTAACTTTCATATTGATAGGCCAAGTTATTCTCTGAGAACCCCTGTTAAAAAATATCAAAAGTAATTATCAAATTATTTATAAACAATAAAAATCAAAATTAACAAATTAAATATAATAATTAACAAAATAAGCAATCGCGTTACAGTTCTTTTTACACCTACATTTTATACGATAATTTGAAATCACATCACCGAGAGAGAAATACGTACTAACTGAAACTTCATTACCCATATCGTACTTATCTATTAAATAGTTGAAGGCTCGAAGAATTCACCTGTTTCAGCAAATAATACAAAAAACTACGCAGTGATTTATGGCACGATTAGAAAACCCCATTATTAGCTCAGTTTTAACTTTTATCATGAGCATACTTAATATCTTACAATGATAAAATTATTATTAGTATATAAAGAGTACTCAAATTAACAGAGTAACACGTTTAACATTTTTTCAGTAGAACCATAACCGTTTGTGAATAGCGTAAGCATGCATAAAACACCTGTTATAAGGGAATACATTAATAAATTATATTCATTTAGGTATAAAATATAAAACTTGTCTCGTCAAGCGGAAATTAATATATACATTTGTAGTCTAGAAATGATATTACACGCACTATAGATTAACTTTTGATTTGATTTAGACTTTATCATTGTTCATTACTATCCTGGATATTTCAATGCATACTTACATATAATTTAAACCTATCTTATAGGATGCGTCGATGACCGTATTGCGTAAATAAATAACACTCTTTTTAATGTATCTATATGACGCGTATATCGTCAGCTTGGGAAAAGAAAGCACCATCTCAGAATGCGGTTGTAAAAGGTACCAATTCGGAAGCCTGTTCGTAATGGTATACCAACTCGCGAATAGTTTTTTTAATCAACTTTTTTGGTTTTAAAACGAACTTTACAATAATGATAAGAATATAAAAAATGCATAAAATGTGCAATCAAGTAATCTTTTTTTTAAAAAAATTAATTTATTATTTGATTTGACTTCTTAAATTTAAACAAAAAAGACCTACTCAGGAGTTGGTTACTTTTCTAAACGGATTGTGAATTGGTACTTTTTCCAACCGGATTCTGATATGGTACACTGAGAAACCTTTGGTGCAACTCACACAAAAGGCGTAGTGAGACGGCAGCGCTCTTAGTTTGGGGCAGCAGCTATCCCAAATCGGCGTAACTGTTGTGCCAAGCGCAGTTGCGCCAACTTATTGGTAGAGCAGCTGCTCGATTTTGGTGTAGCAGTTATCCTAACCTAAAAGTGCGAAATAGACAGCGCGCTTGGAGCAACAGTCGTACTACGGAATGCAGCAGTTCTACCAAGAGTTTCTCAGTGTACTTACCTTCTTTGTTCACGCCGACGATATGATCATATTATGTATCTATATGTTTGTGTATTAAAATATTTCTCTTCTGCTTGTTTCGTTTTTCGAGAATGAATAGTAGTTTCTAGACAAAACAAATTGTGTATTTCTACATTATGCATAAGAATATTCTTCTTCTGCGACATTGCGTTTTGAGAAGAACAGTAGCTTCTGGATAAGATATTGCGTATATATTCCCTTCTTTGTTGATTTTTATGCGTTCCTCTCGAGGTTCTTGCCTTTATATGTAAAGACGCTAGATATGTTCCATTTAAAATATATTTTCTTTGTTTCTTTTTGTTTCCAGACGGATAGCAGCTTCTGAATATTTGATATACTTGCCGGAACAAATAGATGCATTTTCTTGATAGATGAAATCAATTAAAATTTTTCTTTTTTTTGTTATTATCGGTTGTATTGTATAGGTATAATTATTATTATTATTCTCTGTTTTATTTAATAAATCCGTGGTGGTATACACCGGTCAAGGAAAGTGAGTGTAAATATGAGAATGCATATAAAAGAGAAAGCGGAGTCTAACAATGTAGGAGTACAAAGATATAAGCACATTTGTTCTAATATATTAGTTCGGCAAAATAAGTCTTAGAATACTACATGAAACATGTTAAAAATAAGCTTATTCGCAATTTTGTCTTTTACTATATAAAATCTTTGTTCTTATGAAGAAAAAACAACTCACATGAAACTTTGCCAAATTTCTGCAGCATATGTATTATTTTATTTAAAGAAGCTATATAAAGTTATAGAGATTCGTTTGTTCTTTTTCAGAAGTATAAATAGGGTTATTTAATCTTAAACAATTTTATTCGCTTGTCAGACTTTAATATAATATATGATAAAGCGAATATGATAAAAAGTAAATATAAATAACATCATTTATAGTAATAAGTATATTTTAATATAGAAAAAATTGTTTTTCGTATAGCAATTTCAATTAAATTATATTATGTTAAACTGATATTCTCTCTCGTGTAGATACTTTTAAATAATAAGATGTTTATTGTGTAAAATTCAAAGCACGGTTGGTTTAGACCAACAGTTTTCAAAGTATTTTGTGAACCTTGAAATGAACTGTAGTAAAATTTATTAAAACTTGGCTTCCCTAAATTCAATTCACTCCTCACCTACATTAATTATTACTATCGAAAAGTTAGACATTCATATAAAAATGATTTCATTTATATATTTAATATATTTTTAATTGTAAATATATATACGTATAGGAAAATTCTGAATAATTAACTGCTTTTTAATGCTGCTCTAACTTTCGAGCGTTGTTTGTTATTACAATTATTTTCTTTTAAATTCGAATCAGAGAATAATATTAAAATGTTAATTGTCAGATGACATTAGATCAATTATAATTACAAATGTGGCGCGCCTAAATATACAATATTATTTGCAACAAAAACCTTTTATTTTTAAAAATTTCTATTTTCTTCATATGATTTAAAAATGTTTATTATAGCTGTCTTTTGTTAAAATACTTATTTTTAAATATTGTTTTGCAAATATATATATATATATATAAATAACGAAAAAGTGTTATAAAAATAACGGCCAAGGAAAGAAAAATATTTAAAAGCATATCTCGAATAATTAAAAAGTTTACCATAGATTTTTAATGTGTATACGTCAATCGTCTATACATATATGGAATTCGTCTCGAACAGTAGTCTATACAATAAAAAAGTAAATACGACTTCAAATATCTGAGGAGTTTATAGACACATACTTCTGCTTGATCAATTGTTCCTGATTCAAGCAGACTGAAATTACGTTTTGCTTTTAATGTCACAGATTCAGTATATAATTTTATCTGAACCCACAGATTTCTTTGTTTATACGTAGTCAATCTTCAATTTTCCATGATCAGTCTTTTTAATATTTTATTATATTGAATGTTTTTGAAATATATTAAAAATTTAAAATAGTAAACAATCAAAATAAATTATTATGCGGTTTGAAATTAACAGCAAAATAACTCTACGAATTAGTTTATTCAGATTTTAGCTTCTTTTAGCATAACAAATATTTCAATAATAAAGTATGTAATCAACAGATGCATACAATTAATTTATTCTATTTTTTAAGTTTGTTGATATTTTTATTGAAAAAAAGTCAAAATTAAAAAATTCTTATTGTACCTTTTATTGCATTTTATTCTTAGTATAAGCAATACACCAATTAAATAATTTTTAAGTAATAAATGGAAGAATAGAAGAATAACAAAAACATTATTGTTTTATAAATAGTATTTGAGAAGAATAAAATATGTTCATGAAGACTAAGAAAAGTAAGTTATTATTGTTCTATTTAACTAAAATACTTTTAATACAAAAATGAATACAAATGGATAATTTTTGGGTTTGATGAATTTTACTAAATTCATTTTATATGAGACAACTCTTCCTAAATTCGCTTTAAATCATTATTTAAATTTGATCGCTTCTTGCTCAGAACAATAAATGCACTTTGATTTTGTAAGGAACACTTAGCAGAATATTTTGAGAAATACTCGGTTGATTTGATGTTAATATATTCCGATGTTGATATAATTTATATATAACTATTGTATCAACATTCTTTATTTTATTATGATTAAAAATTTCAAAGTTTATCTTTCAATTTCAAAAGAACCACGCATGCAAATGAGTCGTGTAGATCGTAAATACAGAATTGGTTTGAAACAATTTTTTTATATATATGCTAATATAAAAAATTCAATAAGTAAATTATTATTATTGAAATTAAAAAAAAATAAAATTAAACTTAAAAAAAAGTTTACACTGAAAAAATTTAGAGAGTATAAAAGTTTTTATATCACAAATAATAACAAAGATGTATTCAAGGGTTAACTTTTTGGGTTTAACTCGGGCACGGGTATACGAAATAGTGAATATACACTATTGTTTCAGTGTATAATATGAAGTTTAAAAATAATGAAATTGAATTTTCCATGAAAAATTTGTGTGTATTCACTATTCCGTAACATTGCCCAACTTTGCACCGAAGTACATTTCCGAATAAAGTTAGTCTACCTATACATGCACTTAAATGAATGTTAAAATGAAAATTGCGAGAAGAATCGAGAGAATTCATACCGTTGACCTTGGACGTCCTCGGTGTTTGCGCAGCAAGTTCCACTGTTCGCGCAGGCACAAGAAAAATCAGCATCCGTTCGTAATCCCGCGCGGAAGCACAGAAATCGGAGAGACGGTGCGCGCGAGTAGAGAAAGAAGCGAGAGCAGGCAGACTCACAGACAGGCGCGCGCGCAGCTAACCAAACGCGCGGGTCGCCCGCGCGCTCCGGCCCGCTCTATATATAATAAATGTGCATCACGGGTAAAGCTTCTCGCTTGATCTACACACCTTCCCGCGGCCATGAATCATTTCGCGGCGGATCTGTAGCCCACCATCGTCGCCGAGGGGGAGTGTCCACAGGCAGTATGGTGCACCGTAACGCGCAACTATATATGCGGGCAGCGTGCACAGTCCGTGCGCTCTCTTACCTCGACTTTATGCGTCTACTACAGTGGCATACGACGACCGTAGTTGCAAGAAAGAGACGTAGACAAAACTGCGTAAACAGATTTCTCTCTCTCTCTCACCCCCCTCTCTCCATTTCTCTCGGGTCTACCTGTATCGTCGGCACGCGTGTCATTCGTGGCTTTCGCAACAGCCTGGTGCTGTGCCAATAGATGGTCAATTTTGCCAGTCACTATAGCTGGTGCATTTGTAGATATAATATAATGAAAAATTTGTTAAATCTCGTTCACCTATGTCTATTTTGTGCACACATTTATTTCAAAATTTTTCAAAATCGACCAATCAATAAGAAAGATTAACTATATTACGAGATTTTGCCCTTTGCTTATAGTTATTAAAAAGAATTTTCTTTAATTATTATTTACTCTTATGTACGTTGTATATTTGTTAGTTTCTGTAGCTGGTTCATAGGTAGTATCTCTACACTAATGAATTCTCATACCTAACCAAATTGACAAAATCATGCATGTCTTGCATACTTTCATAACGATATTCAAATGGACTCAGAACTGACAAATGAGCTTTTAATGAACGTTTCTCCGATAGATATCTTTAGTTATTTTAGAAACTGTTTTACGCATCGAAAAAATGTAATCAGATATATCTTGTTTATTCTATACTTTAATACTTTTGAATTGTAAAAATAAATATTATAGCGACTTATTCTTTACTATTTCAAGCATATGAAATGATTTATATTTGATAGCTAATCAAAAGTATATTGGAGATAATTATATATTATACTGTGTGCATTAGAATGTCATTTTCTTTTATTTTAGATTCGTTGTATAACATTCTTATCATTATTATTAGAGTTTTCTATTTTGTAAGTCTAATTCATGGTTTGACAGAAAAAGACGAATATATTTTTTCCTCACACGTTTAGAATTTTCATTTACCTGCATACCTAACGAATGTGTAAATATGTGTCATCAAACTA
>JAPYZP010002147.1:0-14211 GCA_030522985.1 Torymus sinensis
CTCTCTCTCTCTCTCTCTCTCTCTCTCTCCCTCTCTCTCTCTCTCTCTCTCTCTCTCTCTCTCTCTCTCTCTCTCTCTCTCTATTTCGCTTCTCGTACGTGCGCTAGTGCGTCTCCTTTTTGCTCCTCGTATGCGTTTTCTCTATCTTCCCGCTTTTTTTTTCACTGCGCACCTCGGCGTTTTATTCTTTACCATTGAGCGCGAGCGCGCTGCTCTGTTTTCTCTCCGTTCCATATTACGCGCTCCTCGAGCAGCAATGAGCGCGCGCCGCGCCGATCTCTCGATCTTGTAATCGGGTGTGTAGGTATACGTCCGTCAGGGGAGGGCGAGTTAACAGCTACCCGGCGAGTGCGTGCACCATCGATAATATTGATATTTCCGCTCGGTTGTGCTGTGTTGACATTTTGAGGGGAAAGTTTTTATTTTTTCAGGAAGAGAAAGGCTCTTTCGAACTAGGATGTTTCTTTTAGGGGAAAGCTTGGCAGAGGGTACTATATATTGTGCTTGCGTGTGTCGGTAAGCTCGCGTGTGATGCGTACGAGTCTGTGTATATGGACTCGTCAAGGTTGGTCATTTATTTTCGTACTGCTAATCAAAATTTACTGTTGCTGCGCAAATTTCTTATAGATGAAGGCTACAGACGGGCAGCTTATATATGGATTGATCGGTGACACGCTCGAGTCTTATAAGGTGGAACGTGAACCATTTAATAGTTTAGTGGCGTGTATATATAATAGCGTATATAATATTAAACACGTAAAGTAGTCCCCCAGCGTATCCATTTTCAACGAACCCATTTTGTCACTGAAGCAAGAAATATGTTTATCCTTCCTGACACCTGTGACTTATCTGATACATGCATTTTATAATCGTTGCTATATCTGCTTTTGAGCTCTGTGGACGGAATTGCATAAATTACAGAGCAATAGCCTAAATGAGGAAATAGTAGTGTACGCAAGATAAGCTCAAGCTAAACAGACATTAGAAGTAATTCCCGTATGGCGTTTGGAAAAAAAATATGATATAACTCGTACTTCTTGGTAAACCACAATGAATTCAATGATTCAATAAGATTTAATAAGATTTAGAGTAAAGAAGACATTATTTAATTTTGATTTTAAATATTAAACGCTATAAACATGTTCAATAAATGTTATTCTACACCTAACCACAGCGGTCCAATTCCGATATACTTTTATCGCTATCGGAACGCAAAACGCTTAAAGGCCGATATTGCAGGGCGCTTGCCACTACTGTGGGACTGTCTCTTAATACTGTTGAAAAAAGTTTTGTTTTTAAATTGATACAAATAAAAGTTTATAAAAACAATTAATTCGTGATACTTACTTTTTATAACAAAATTTTCAACTTCTCCATATTTTATTAGTCAGGTATTATTGCAAAAATGTACTACGATTACAAAATAAAATACTAATTTTGTATACATTTCTCTTAAAACTAATACGTACTGTGTGCTATAAAATATAAGACTTATTGTAGATTACAATTATTTGGATTTCTACTGTGGTATAAATTAATAAATAAATTTTACGTCAGACATTCCCATAAAGCTAATCGTTTTTTATTTCGCTTAACAAGTTAATTTATACACGTTATCGAGCAATATTCAGACTCATATGTGCAGGAGCATGCACTAAACGCGTTTATGTCTGTCGGGGAAATTAAACGTCCTGAAGCGCATAATTACTCATCATGACGGGCTTTCAGAGCAACTGAAAATGCCCATAGAGCACCGCGAGACATCCGTGAATTAACGATACTTTAGGACGCGAAAATCTCCCCTCTCGTCGCCTCGTATACACTCGCGCTCGCTGCCATTTGCCTTTTTCAATTCGTTGTTGCTGCCAATTGCGCGAATTAAATTATTCGTTTGCCGCTAATCTTGATTGCTTACCGAGTAAATTTAGCGGGCGAAAAAAAGGCAGAACTCGAGCGAGCGAAAAAATTCGAAAACAATTTTGCTTCTAAAGCGTAATGGAAGCGCGATGAGCGCGCACGAAGACACACGAGATAAATTCGGAGAATCAGTGCGCCGGCGCGCGCTCTTTCAGTTTTTACGCCAGCTCGTTTCGTCATTCTCCTTCCGCTACATTCTTTTATTAGCGCGCCGATGCAAATCTACGAAATTGGAAGCGAGGGAAAAAGGGCTGCTGCTGCTGCTGTTGCTGCTTCTCCCGTGCTTCGCTTTTTTTACTAGCTTCAATCTAAACTTTTCTATTTCGCATGCTATTGCGCCGAAGATAACGCGGAAAATTCATACTGCACTATATGTAAACTTCGTGCCTTTAAATGAAGATTGCGTGTATTAGTAGAGCTTCAATTGTAATTGCGGATAATTGTTTAACATAAAAAGAGTTACAATATACTTAGCGTGTTAGAGTTTAAAAAAGAACGTTTTAACAAAATATAGCATAAAATTCCAGATTTTCATTTGTATTACCTTTATTTTAGCCAATGATCCTGAACACTGTTATACTAATCATGACAATATCTTATAGTATTTTTTTATTTTAAAGTTGAAAAAAGTTTCCCAACGCCAGCCAGTAATAAAACTGATCCAACACTGAAATAAGGTTTTTCTTGCTCACTGCGGACCACTTCATATTGGTACCCCAGTACCAGCCATGCATTGTATATAGAAAATATGCTGAGTGTTGATGACAACTAGATTAAATATTACATTTCTCTGATTTATGTTCAGGTAAATTCATATTTTATTAATCTTTAATTTTTTGCTTTATTAAAGTTAAAAGAAAACATTGTAATGTAAATGTAATAATTAATATAAGTTTCTAGTATACTTTTTTAAAACATTTTGACATTTACAACAATGAATTCCGTGTGTCGTTACTTGAGGGCGGCAAAAAATCGTGTTTCTTATTTTGTTGGGTAACTGAATATTGTTCTAATTATAATCATTATTATAATTATCTCAAAATATTTTCATTCTTTATGAAAAACCCATCAAGAATAATTATTTTCTTCTTTAGTCGTTATACTTTTAACCATACACGCAAAAAAATTTTTAGTTAATCCAACCATTGCGCATCCCCTAAATCAACTGTTTTAGAGAAATGCTGAAAAAGCATTCTAAAATAAGTAAAAATATCTTTTGTTTGTAGTGGAAAGAACATCATATTTAAAATGTAGTTTTCACAGCGTTTACAAAGTTAAAAGTTCATTTGAAAAAGGATAATCTCTTTTTCAAAAAGAAGTATATATATTCAAAGAGTCATCTTTTCAAAACGAAAAAATTTCTTTTCGTAAAAAGTAGAGACTCCGTAGCTGTTTCAATGTATTAAAATGTAATACCAACCTCACTTCAACAAAAGGAAGATTCTACTATTCTTTAATGGCATTTTTACATACATTGTTGTGAGTAAAATGAATCTTGCATTTTTTTTCTACTATATGTAAATAGTAGAATTACTTTTTTTTTTTCCGTGTAGAATCAAAAGGTACAGGTTGATTTGCTATACGTGTTGGTACTGGGCAACTGATCGATATTTATCGAAATATTAAATTATGCAGAGAACGCACCTTGCCGACTTCTAAATTTTTCGCATCGGAATGATTCTATTCATTAGATTTTTTCAAAGACATTTTCCAATTTAAAATTGACCTATAAATAATTGCAAAAGAACTTTTATTTAAATATTATTTTAATGCAAAAATAATTTCGAAGCCGATAAAATAAGGCTCTACATTTGTGTTTCACGTCTCCTTCAGCGCAAAGCTATATAAAAATAAACGTTGAACGAAATATGTACAACTGATATATTTAGTCCAAAATAAAAGTTTTCTTTGAGCTCATAAAATGAAAAATGTTTGTTTCTTCGTTAATTAAATTTACCCAGAACTACCAGAACTATTTTCAAAATCCCAAGCCATTTCATGAAAAACTTCATTAAAATCTATCCTCTCCCAACGAAAACCAACGTCCCGCGATCGTAGAAAATGACGAGCAGCTCTCCAAAAGGACAATATGCGCGGCTTTCGCGCAAGCCTCGACACAAACAGAAAAAAAGCCTAGCTGCGCGAAATCGATGAAAAAGCCGTATATCCGTAGCGCGGACAAGTAGACTCGCTTGCGCGCTCGCAAAAATTAATATAAATTCCCGCTTTTAATCCGCTTGACAAGGGCGCCGCCGCTGTAATACGCGAATTCGAGAGCGAGGAGCGCTTATACTGAAGCGCCCTTTCCCCAAGTTCCCTCTCTCTCTCTCTCTTCCCCCGCCTCCCTCCCACCCTCTCTCTCTCTCTACTCTGACCGCGCGCGCACTGCGGCTCGGCCGAGCATTTGCCACTCGTTAATGGATATTGCCAAGCGCGCGGGCGCACTATACACTTTGCCCTCCTCCCGTGTATACATATACGTGTGTAGATGCATGTATACGTGCAAAGCTTTCCATCCTCTCTGTCTCTCTCTCCCGTTTCGGATAAATTAGAAAAGAGAGGAGAGCAGAGAGGAGGCCAATCCCTCCTTTTCATCATTTTTATCTTGCGTTTTCTTTCTCTCTGTCTCGCATATCCCCCGGTCCGCCATATCTTCCTCTCTCTTTCTCGAATTACCATTCTACATTTGCCCTCCGCAGAAGAGAGCCCGAGTGAGAAAGAGAGCGAGAGATACGTATTTGCATGACAAACGGCCATCGCGAGTCTTTTGTGAGGGCCATGTTACTTTAATTCTTAAAGACGCTCTGAGCACGCGGAAGGGAAGAGAAAGAGTCCGATGGCTTTTCCGGGGGGGTAATTGCGTGGCGGCGGTGGCATCAACATTTATGGGGCCGTCGATTTATACGTAAGGAAGAGAGGAACGGTGCAGTCTGCAAGGTGGCGAGGACGGAGAATTCGGGGAATTTCGCCTCGTAAAGGCGGCGCGCGAGGGGGAGGGAGTAAGAGAGGAAGAGAGAAAGAGTAAGCGCGCGCGCGAGCTTAATTTGGCTTTAATTCAATTAAGTCATTGTCGATCGTGCCGGGGGTGAAAAGCTATTTCGACGAGAGCTCATCATACGGCTATTTCTTTTAACAGTCGCGTATTTTATTCGAGAATCGAAAACGAACGCATCGATATTGGTACCCGAGTTATTTATACACTCCGTGTGAATGAGGGGGTGCGAAAATATATATCGTACTCTACTGAACTCAATAGCCCTATAGTCTACTATATAGTTGGTTCGGATAACCAGCTTTGTTTATTTTGAGGGGAAAAAATACTTTCGATCGGGCGTAGGGCTGGTAGAATAATGTTAACGTTTGGTAGAGGGAATTGGAACTGGGGTAATGAATAAATGTTTCACGCGGAAGGTGACAACAGGCAGGAGAATCTAATGTTCTGATGTTAAAAAAGGATACGACAAATTTAATTTCAGTTAATTGATGTTGTTTGTCGTTGCCAATACATGATTCTTCAACAAAAAAAAAGCTATTTTGAACGTATAGGAGTTTTGTTTTTAATAAGCGTCATTTACGCGACAAAAGCTCTTAGTCGAATAATCATCAACGTTATAGGCATTAAAAACATGACCATTTTTATTGTACTTCGTCCAAAAAGGTTTTACATATTTAATAAATATTTCATTTTCAGCTGGTTCCATAAATACTTTCATGTATAGCAGAAATACAAAGCTTTTAAACGAGTGACGTTACACTCTTTTCAATAATATGAACTTAATTTTATAAAACGCTGACAATGAAAATAGTACTTTAAGCTTTCATCCGACTAGTATTTAAAAATAAATTTACTGTGCGAGAAACAACTGTATTTATTCTACTGTCGTTCTCTTAATAATTTATTCAATGTTTACGATTAAATTTTTCTTTTTTAAAAATCGATATGTTGGTATTTATAATTCTTGTGTCTCTATACAACTGTAATTCTAGTAAAATTTTGGAACGTATGCGTGAGTAATTAAATTTATTCAAGACGTCGATCCTTTCATCCAACTTGCAGCTAATTGAATAACCATCAACCGATCTGACCAACGCCTGTTTACGGCGACGAAAAAGCAACTGCTACGAATCCCCGTAGCAGTGGGGCACGCAGGAAAAAAAACGTCCAACTTGCACAGAAGCAAGCGCTCCGAGCCGGGCAATTGTACTTAGCGCATAGAAATTCAAATTTTTAAACAGATAAGTCACGTGTACTCTTTTTAGCCCCGACAAGCGCGCGCGCGCACACACACGGGGTTAACCTCGTTAGCCTCCTCCGACGACGGGCCGCGAAAAGAAAGAAAGAAAGGAACGGGGAGCCGCGCGCTCGTGCGCCGCCGGAATTGCTCCTGTAGAACGAGCCGAATAAATTGCCCGATGAAATTTGCATATTAGCGCCGCGTATATATACTCGCGGGGGTGCGCTTTCCTCTCTTTCTCTCTTCAACTACGAAAGTCGCGAGGGGCGCCGCCGTGTTCCTTGTCCGCCCCTTTCGTGTCGACTAGACGACTCGCTCTCTTTTCCTATTCATTCGGACGCTCAGGCGTTTCTCGCTCTCTAGCCCTCTCTCCTCTCTTTCTCTGCCGCACACATACTCACTCCCGCACTGCCGCTGACTTTTTGACCGCAAGCGACTCGATCCAAAAACGAATAAGATGAAACGAAGAGAAATGGAGAGAGAAATAGTGAGAGAGGGGGGGGCTGCGGAATATCCGCTCTCTTGAAATTCGATTGACGACTCAGCGAAAGCGAGCGTTTCACCTTAGGTTTTCTATTTTTCAGCCCTCGCGATCGGCTCTGCCTCCATAGGTTATCCCGTGCGCGCCGCTTCTTTCTCTTCTTCTTTTGCTTTATAAAACATGACAAACAGGAAAGCTGAACTGCTGGACGAAAAAAGAGATCGTCAATTCGGAATTATCAAGTAATCTTCCGACTTCACCTACAATACAGACTGACTTTGCAAACTTCTAACGTTTGATGTGACTGTGTATCGTATTGATATTTTTCAATCGCGCTGGATTTCCTTGAAATAGCTTATCTACATACTTTTATTGTTAATAACCTCTATTTACTACGAAGAAAAATCTTAATGTTTTTTTGATTAATGTATCACATGATATTAATTGAGGCTTTAGTATAATTTATCTCATGAAAACAACTAAAAAGAGGACCAATTGAATATTTTTTTCAAAAATTTAATGGTTAGAATTAATTTATAAATGATTGTTCTATCAATATTTTAGATGTTTTATTGTTGATTTTTCACGTTAAAAATTGATATAAAAGCAGTGTATATATAGCTTATTAGTAGAGCGAATATATATAGAATTGGACGCTTTTGATATTCCAATTCTCATTATCTTCTATTGACGCACGGACCACAGTAAATAATTACATGTGTTATGATAAACACCACATGTCCACATACGCTTTCCACACTAATTGACATTAAAATAGAAATATAAAGAGTGCTATGTTGAAAAATATTTAAAAAGTATTAATAAAAATAATTTGAGAATAATTTTCCTACAATTTACTAAAGTAAGTATAATGCAATTGAAAATATTCTATAGTCTGAATATACTGCTCAAAAATAGCAATGAAATAAAATCTATACTTGAAAACGCTGCTTAGGGGCATAGTATAGTAGCGTTACAGAACTTTATGATTTGCGTAAGGCATCGGGCAAGGTTCTTATATAAAAAGTTAATCCAATTCGATTTTTGTTCGAAGAACTTAGGTGATCAGCCAAGTTGCAGTTCTGATATACCCCATCAAAACTCCAGACTAGTTCAATTTACTCACATTAGCAGGCATTGCAACGTATGCAATAATTTGTGCATCACAAACGTATTATCCGTACAAAAACTCTCGCATAAAAACTCTGCGATCACGTATCGAGGAGAATGAATGGAATTCTTAATCGAAAAATGCACTTATACACTGTCACAAAAGTACCCATCAGAATCTGAAAATTCAGCTGAAACAAAACTATCCCTCATGCATATTATCACGGCTCCCTTTCGCCGGCATCGCTCACTCGCAAAACTTCCGACGTCGGATGCGTCTCGTCCTATATATGCATACCCTTGCACACTTTGCCTGGCGAGGGCGCACCCGGTCCTTTTTCGAATTCCGTTCGCCTGCGGCCCGGGAGATTAATATCGACGGGCTCACGCTTCCAATACATATAGGCATCTCACGGAAGCGAGAGAGAGAGGGAGGGAGAAGGAGAGCAGTAGCGGGGAAACCGCACCGCGCGCGAACAAATTTCATTTTCGCGACCTCGCGTCGCTTCGCTTCGTCTTCGCGGTAGTCTGTTTTATTTCAGGAGCGCGCGGGCATCGGTTACGGAACGTCGCCTATCTTCGGACCGGGGAATATAATTAAAACTTTGCTCCAGGAGCGCGTATATAGAACTGGCGTGCCGCGAGACTCGCGCATAAACATAACTTGGAGGAAGATCGAAGGAGATTGCTGTGCTTGTGTAAGAGTATGCGAATAGAGAGACAGGAGGTGAGCAAAAAGTGACAGCGAACGCTTGAGCTTGTGTTTGCCGAGATTCCGAAATAAGTATATGGATTTGTGGTCTAGATTTACTGTATTTTCCAACAATATGCCCGAAGGTGCATCTTATTAAGAAATAATCATTGATAAAAAGATAATGCCCATGTATTCCTGGATATAACTATCGAGAATGCATCCCTTTTCGATAAAATATGTGTGAAATAAAAAACTACGTAAGCTAAAAAGTTATATTGAATGGGAAAATTATAAAAATGTCAACTGAAAATCAGCGGCTGTTCAAACTCGGGTTCTACTACTTCCATGTATTTAGTACAGGAACTTTTAATTAATCATTTTAATAACTTTCCGAGTGACAAAGAGAGTGAATAACCTTTGAGAACGTAATGTAGATAATACCGACATAATTTTAGAACATCTACATCGTTTATAAATACTAATAGAATTACTCAAGAAAAATTTCGAGTATAGACTTAACATATATACGAAGCGCCTGACAGACCTGTTTTTCCAAAAACAAAAACCTACTCAGAATTTATCTAAAATTATGTCGATATCCACATTACCTTAACTATGGGCTTTAAGAATCGATTTTTCGTGAATCCCAGTGCCAGTAATTAGTTCTCATAGGCCCTTTTTCTTGAGATAAGGGTTACCTAATCTTAAAAATGCGTTATTGTCTTAAAAAATGATGTCTCTTCTATTGACTATATCACTTAGCAAGTATTTATGATACGAAAAAGAGCAAAAAATTAATTTATAAAAGTGAACAGAGAAAGCTAAAACTTGAGCTTTGTATCGTTATAGTGTATTACAATACGTGTGACTTAAGTGGCCCGTTATTGCACTGCGTGAAGTTATTAGCGCCCGAGCATAGCGAGGGCGATAATTCACGTCGTGCGATGGGCCATTGATAAACACGGTACAATAATCGACTACTTAAGTCACGGTTAGGCGTGACCTAAGTGCGGACTAAGCCTAAGCCAAATTCGACTTTGGATGTCTTTTTATCAGGCACAAAGTGCTCGATTCTGGCTCAGTATACACTTTGCGCCCTAGAATGAGAAATCGACCACTTTGCCCAACATGGGCGTAAGGTGACTCGCCCTTCTTATATACTGTCGCCCTCGCATGAAAGATTTTTCATAAAATAAAAACTAAGATTATTGTGGTTTTTTATAGTTAATTTTTAACAAATCATTCAATTTTTATTCAAATTATTCACCATTCAAATCAAAATCATCACATTCTCACAAGAATGATGGTATTCAGAAGTAGTCTCTCAAAATTTAGTCACTTCACAGGGTGTACTTTAAATTTCCGGACAGAAAAATAAAATTAAGAGAAAATCAATTTTGATTCATTCTTCTATAAAAATTGGCAAAACCGGTCTGTTTGATAATAGCACGCGTCCCACCATGAGCCATCACCAGAGTACTCATTTCAGTACTGTTTGGTGGTATATGATTTCAACTTCTTCTTGAGCATCAATCTACTCTTGACGAACTTTAAATATTTCTCTCAGATGGTTATGCAAGATGACAGCAGTGCCTACACTGATGCTAACAATCGATTATATATAGATTAAAAAAAAGAGTTACTTTCTATCGTCTATCGCGGGTCGTCACTTGCTGAAAAATAGTTGCAAAATTGACTGTGATAAGGACATTTCATTCCGTTTGAAATTTAGTTGTTTATTTTATTTTTGTTAAACATCCTATTCATAAATTAAATTATTTATTTATTATCTTTATCCTAATATTTTTTTATTAAGGATTTTAAATATATACGGAAAACGGCAATATGAATAAAAATGAATAAAAGCACTGACAAAATGTTTTATCTATATATTTAGAAGAAAAAAATAATATTATATATAAAACAAATTGAGGCATATGCTACAGGTGTTTACCTGTCTGAATGGAAAACAATTCATTGTTTTTGTTATTTTGAAGGTTCATCTAGATCCATTAATTTTGGTGCACTTTACTAAAATAATAGCATATGATATATTACACATTGGAACAAAAGCCAGATAAATCGATCAGTATAACAAAATCAGGGTGTAGCCATTTATCTCTTGTGGCTGCTACGCTTGGACATATACCGTATTCTCTGAAACGTAAATTCGAGATCGGGAGATAGCATTATCTCGGTCCTCGTACATTCTCGTACTTACAAATCCGCACGCGCCAGTCGCTCTAATTACCGATCGCGCAAGACGTTGTTCACGGGGTCCGCCTCATTCGGCTCTTCAGTCTCGCGTGAGGGTACGCGGGGCTGCTGCTCCCTTGTATTTCCGGCCGGCTAATTAACGGTGTCGTGTGGCTAATCAGCAATCAAGTCATCGGGCTAATCGCACGCGCGTTCTCTGTCTCCTCTCTCTCTCTCCCTCCTCTCCCTATCTCTCGCTCTCTCACACACACCCATACTAGAAATCCGAGCGGCACCTGTAATTTCCTCTGTGCGCGAAATTTCGCCCGCACGCTGCGTTCTCTAATTATTATTCCTTGAAGGCCTCTGGAGTTAGCGTGCATAGTTACGAAAGTGGCGTGCGAAGGGCAAAGTCCTTTGAATTGAAGGATTGTCAAATTGAAGAATGTGTGGTCGCCGTAAACTAAATTGACAATTTTCAAATATTTATATGCAATTCGGTTTCGTATTCGTTTGATTTTACAGTTCGGACTCCAACTGAGATATAAAGAAATATTTTCGACACTCGTTCGCAAAGCTCGATTTTGCATATGCTCGGCAAAAAACGTGTGCTAAAAATCTAGCTTTCCACGCGTCGTATAAAAAAATACTGTACGCTTCGCTCGGGTGTAAACGTCAAACTCGGGTGTAAACGTCGACTTTCTACTTTCTACTTTCCCGCACTGGTAGCGTAATGTACTATTGTATAACATCTCGTATATAAATAAGCCAAATCCGAAAATCCAACGTGTTTTCGGAATTGACTCCCATCACTCAACTCTATTCTATTTCTATTTCTATAACTTTACTTCAACTGTCACTGCACACTTTTATTACACTTTTAAAACACATTTTTTAATATATACCTTCACTATATGCCATTTTCTTAAAATTAAGAAGTTGTTCTAGAAAAAATAAGTAACTTGATGGACGATGCTCAACCACGAATTTCTCTTATACATACACAGAGAGAAGAAAATCTTCACATTAAAGGAACGTCATTAACTGTAAACGAACGGACGTTAGGATACGGATAAACGAATGTTCGTTAACAGCTAAATAATATTTCTTAATAGTTAAGAAACTACGTCTTTGAAATCTGAATTTCTTACTGTTAAGGAATATTACTTAATTATTAAGAAATATTGTTAACTGCTAAGAAATATTGCCAACTATTTAAGAAATAACAGGATTTTTTAGTTAGAAAACCATACTTTTAATGTAAAGATTTTCTTTTCTCTGTGTACAACAAATAATGAGAAAAACCATGTCTGGTAGGTGTGCTCGAAAAAAAATTTTCAAATCGTGATTTCGGGTTTTGTCGCCACTTTGATGAGAATTGCACATATACACAATTAAAAAAAAAAAACAAAAATCAAAATTCTTTAGAAAGAAACAAAAAATGGTATGGATGCGTGTGCTTGAGTGTGTGCACATCTATAAAGATCAAGATAATTATATTTTATCTATCTGTCATAATATCTAAGACGAAGTTTTAAATAGCTTATGTAAATGATATATATTTTAAAATAGTCTATATTAGGTAAAATTCAAAATAAAATGAAAGCTAAAAATAGAACCAGATCAATTCCCTTTCTTTTTCTGGCTTTGATTTTGGCAAGTCCACACAGGATTCATAAACGGATGCAAAGCGCGATCGCGTCGCGTGAAGATAATGCGACCCGTACTCGCGACGGCGGAAAAGACGGCGCGCACGCGTGCGGCCAATATCTTTTATACGGAGTGGTCTTTCGAGGAGACTTTGTGTGTACCAGGGCGCCTTCGAGCTTTTCGTCGGAGCGCATCCGCGAGCGCGCGCCGAGAGTATCGGTCAACAAGCTCGAGACTCTCGAGTAGCCAATAAGCCGCGGCTTCGACGATTATTCGCAATAACCTCGGTCGGTTGGGAGACAGGAGTGTGGGGCGGTGGCAGCTTCTTTATAATATCTTCGCTGAGACGCGGCCTTGCCTACCCGCTCCGTGAGACTTGCGGACAAACATAACCTTAAATTTTAAATTACGCCCGCGAATGTATAATATAAGGATTTGCAGTTTTTTCCGCTCGCGCAGTCCTTCGCTTCATCGCTGGATTCTTTTTTTCTTCGGCAAGAGAAGGAGGAAAGAAGGATAGGATGAATTTCAATTTATCGTGAAACTATGAGGAAAAGTAGGTCAGGACGTGGAAAATTGCTTTTCCGTATACTTTTAATCGGTGCCTACTGCAATTTTCTATGTACTTTATTTGAATAATTACTTGATGGTGAAGATATATCACTCAATCCATTCCAAATCATGAACGAGTCAGCAGAAATGTAAATAATTATTGGACTAAGTGCATTGAGCAATATAATAATCATCCTTTAATATCAAAATCTGAGCTGGTGCTCTGAGTATTTTTATGTATAGCTCAGCTGTTGATGGGTGAACTTATGCGTTTTTATAAACATAAAACAAAAATCAATGCCCAGAATACGTGTTTTATGCATACATACAATACACTAGGTATACTACTGCACTACACCATAAGTATCATATCTTTGAATCGAGTGGCGCAAATTGGTAATAATGGGATTGTAAAAGCTAATTCTTATATGTTCATCATAAATATTCTATCATTCTAAATTCTATTTATTTTAAATTAATTTTTTTTATGATGGAAAATATGCTAATTACATTTTAGGCAAGAGTCGTAACCTACAGAATATAGGGTCGGCAAGTGTTGTCGGCTCTGGATAGTGGTACCGAGCGAGCACGCTTGTTGTGACGGCCGTGCGTTTATAGATTTTGGAATTACAAGTGCATATATGTACAAGTACTGCATGTACGTCAATCTGTAGAATTCTGAAGCAAGAGGTTATACCTTGCTCCACTATTAAATTCTGACATACAGCAAATTTCATTAGAGGTGCATAACGATATGAAAAATTCATAAAAAACACACATTAATAGTATATTTCGATTCAAGTCTGAAAGTGTTGATTCTAGCACGCGTGTGAGGCTTGTCATCCGAGCGAAGCAATATTTCATGCAATTGAAATATTATAAGCTTTAGAAATCAAAAATCAAAGTAAAATTCGGCACTAGTAAATGTACACTAGGCACTTTTTTTTAAATCCTCATTACGTTGTGAAATTAGTACATTTTGATGATTTATACAACAAATAGTGCCGAGTTTACAATTTTGCTTTGATTTTTTATTGTTAAAGCTTATAATATTCGAATTGCATTAACACAGCTCAGGAGAACTAAAAATTGATCAATTTCCTTACATAATTATTTATACCGTCGTTTTAACGCGAAAAACTAACTTTTGGCAGAGACCTTACCGTCAATACAATCTTAAATGAACATATACACCTAATCATTTACGATACAAAAGTTTTTTATCAAATGCTTTAATATCAGTAGTTAGTTTGATTTTCTTTAAATAGAAATATTCAGAAGAGCGGTCCGTGGCTCAGGCGGCTAAGGCGTCGGTTTGTTTACATACAGTAAACGCCGCACTTATCTTCCCAAGACAAGGCTGCTCGAGGTTGTGG
>JAPYZP010002148.1:0-16008 GCA_030522985.1 Torymus sinensis
GTAACAGCACTCAACCTATTATGCTCATAATTGAGCAGCTTGTCGTATCCTCCATTATCCAGCTGTTCTCCGAATTCAGCCAGAGTCTTTGGATACGGAGGAAAAGCTTTTAAACGATAAGGTTTCAGCAGCTCCCTTATGGTTTTCAATGTGATCATATCAGCTGCTTTTGGAAACCTAATAATAATTTATTTACTTTCACATAGTAAAACTCGATTATGACATTTATTTATAATTAGTAAATAAATTGGAATAACAAAAAAGTTCGAAACGGCTTGATTGGCGCAGGCATGAAACTACACTCGCGGGTTCGTTGGCGCACTCGTCACAGGCACGGCCTATAGTTATAGCTGTTTGCTTTCTGAAGGAGGAAGCTTGGTAACGGTGAAATTGTTCGACCTCGAGATTTGGATAATTTTCGATATTTCTGAGCTTCCTGAGTCGAAATATGCGGTTTCTAAAAATGTCTGTGTGTATATGTATGTGTGTCTGTGTGGGTGTGTGTGTGTGTGTGTGTGTGTGCGTGCGTGTGCGTGTGCGTGTGCGTGTGTGTGTGTGTGTGTGTGTGTGTGTGTGTGTGTGTGACTGTGTGTGGGTGTCATTTTTATTTGATATTACTTATTAGAATGAAAATGATTAAAGTGAAAAGTATTAAATAAATAATAATCAAATTAAGGTGATGTTACAAAGTAGTTAAGCATTTCAAACACAATACGATTAGTAATTGAATTTCATGGTAAAATTGAATACTATGAGCAATGTATCTTACAAGAATTAATTATGGTAATATTAGAATAAATTATGACAATATTATGTTCAGATTTTATTCTTTATTTGATACTTCATGAAAAAAAATGAGAATAAGTTTATAGTTTCGAGCTTCAAAATTTAATATTTGTGAAGAGTAAATGTACTACAGTATTTTAATAAAAGAAAGTATATAGAGCGCGCATCGCGCATGAATTTCGTTAGTATTTTAAAATTATCATCTAAAACTACATTCGTGTGCGCCAATGAACCCGCAAGCGGTAGTTTGAATGACGCAAATGTTTTTTTTTTTAATAAATCGTTTACATTCAATAGATTGCCAATTGCTGAAAAAAGGTTTTCAGTTTGATACAGTAGAGGTTTGGCTTGCTTCACGTACAGTTCATTTCACGCGTTCACTTCAATTCACTTCACGCGCGCTTTCACTCGTTGCCGCGTCAAATTTATGTCTGTCTCTGTCTTACACGACACCATGACACTACGTCATGAGATGCGCGCGCAATACAGCGTAACCTTTCAATCTCTTTTTTATAGAGGGGTTAAGGACAAAGCTTAGGTATGCCAATCATGCCGTTTCTCCCCTACATAATACTTCACAGACACTTATGACGAAAAGTAATGTTCGATACTGGATCCGTAAAATGTTACTTTATGGCCTAGTACCGAAATGGTAATACTTAAAAAACATGTTATTAATAATTATTTAAAGTTATCATCAGTTGTATAAATTTTTTGATTTATTTAAAAGAGCGTTAAAAACTAAATACTTGTTAATTAGAGTTCATAATAGTAAGGTAGGTCGGGGTTCTAGTTCGCTATCTTCACTTATCTGAAAGCTTAGATAACCAATGTCGCGAGCTTCCAAATATGAAAAATATATCTTCTATCTACACATCATTTAAAAGTGGAAATAAAATCTTACTTTTCGGCAGCGTGGTTGTATAGCTCCTCTATTTTCCACCACTTCTTTTGAATTTCCTCTTTACAAAATTCTCGAAATTCAATCTGTAGATCCTCGTCAGAATCTGGATGGCAAATAGACGAATGAGGTTTACTTTTTCTCATGCGTAAGCAGTCGCAATTCTCTTTACCACACTCTTTTACGCACATCAGACTGCGAAAAGCAGTGCCATAACAGTGTTTCGTAGCACAACGGTAAAGGCTAGAAATTACATATATTTTTTTAAGGTTTTAATCTTAACACTTTTCATATCAAGTTATAGAAAAGTTATCTTACATTTGTACACCCTTATCAACTTTATTGATATGAAACGTTCGGCCCTCAAGTCGCCTTTCACTCGCTTTCTCAGAGTGATATTTTTTCCGAGAGTGATCAGCCACCTTTTTATTACCAGCCCTTAAAAAATTGATAAAAAAATCATAACAAAAATTCTATGCAATTGAATCAATGCTCAATATTATTATAGCTCAAGATTTAAACCATGTTCTGGAAGTAAAAAATTATTAAATATAGAATTTGGAGCAGGAAAATTATTATGACACAAAGAAAGTTAGAATTTGCAGCTGAAAAAGCCAGGGGTTCTTCCCTAATTGAGCCGCCGGGAGCTGCAACTCGTTACACCCGAATTTTGCCGTATAAGTATTGCCATTGGACTATTATTCAAATATCATAAATCCGGATTTTGACAGTGGATTCTTTTAGAGAATATTGTAGCGCATCTTTTCATAAGTAAACCATATTTTTAGTTATTACCGTTATTTAGTTATTAAAAAAATAAGCAAGCTGCGAAATTCAGCGAAAAAACCTGACATTTAAAGTTGCATCCCCCGCAATTGCCACTTAGATTTACTATACACACACACACGCACATGCACACGCACACGCACACGCACACGCACACACACACACACACACTCGATTTTTACGCCCTCGATTAACCTATATATCCCCAAATCAACCGCTTTTGTGAAAAATCGATTTCAGAGCTTCGTTGTATAGTACACTATTAGTTCAGTCGAATTAGATCATAAATCCCTGAAACTTAAAATGTTTATTAAAAGACATTTCATACGTCTCTTAAGTTGGCAGGGCAATTTTTGAAAATCGGCATACCAATATATGTTACTCATACCAATATATGTTACTCGCTTAAATATTTTTTATTTTATCTTACTTTAATTTTACTTTTTTATTACATTTATTATTATATATTATAACCGCTAATCTTTGAGCATTTCTACGACTTGCGGAATACAACGATCTTGTTGAATAATGTAATAAATTAAAATCTATAATGTATGCCGGACTATGTAGGACCTCAGGTCTTTAGTCCTTGATCAATAAATACAAATACAAATAAAAATACAAATGTATGGATAATTTGCCGCTAATTATACGCAAATTATCCGCAAAGATAAGAAATTTGCCGCGTTTGATTAAAAAAAGATACAGGGGGCACTGCTAGCTTAATATCAAGTTAGCAGGGCACTAGCGTAAAATCAATAAAAAAATAAAAACTAGCACATGAAGAATTTGCCGCTAATTATCCGTAATCGATCTAAGTACTTATCAATTTGGCCGGAATCATTTAAATAATTTTTTTCTGAGAAAAACCCGGTGGACTACCAACGTGATATCAAGCTAGCAGGGCATTACTATAAAATCGATAAATAAATAAAAACCAAATCACGGAGATTTTGCCGCTAATTATCCGTAATCCAACTGCCTAGTTCCCAATTTTGCCCGAAATGTTTAAATATTTTTTTTATGAGAAAAACCGGGTTAACGTCCAGCATGATATCAAGCTGACAAGGCACTAGTGTACAATCGATAAATAAATAAAAACCACGTGATAGAGATTTTGCCGCTAATTATCCGAAATCGATCTACGTAGTTTTCAATTTTGCCCGAATCATTTTAATAATTTTTTGATGAAAAAAACCCGTCGGATGGCAAGCGTGATATCACGCTAGCAGAGCACTAGTGTAAAATCTCCAAGGAAATAAAAGCCAAGTGAAGGAGATTTTGCCGCTAATTATTCGCAATCGAACTGCCTAGTTCTCAATTTTGCCCTAATCATTTAAATATTTTTTTATGCGAAAAACCGGGTGGACGGTCAGCATGATATCAAGTTGGCAGGGCACTAGTGTAAAAACGATAAATAAATAAAAACCACATGATGGAAATTTTGCCGCTAATTATCCGTAATCGATCTACGTAGTTTTCAATTTGGCCCGAATCATTTTAATAATTTTTTGAGGAGAAAAACCCGTCGGAAGGCAAGCGTCATATTAAGCTAGCAGGGCACTAGTGTAAAGTCGATAAAGAGATAACAACCGCGTGATGGAGATTTTGCCACTTATTATCCGTAATCGATCTACGCAATTGTCAATTTTTCCCGAATTATTTAAATAAATTTTTTATGAGAAAAACCCGGTGGATTGCCAGCGTTATATCAAGCTGGCTCCGGCGCGCTGTGTATATATAAATATATAAATTTTCTACTATACTTCCTTTCAATGTTATAATTTGAAAAACAATATAGTAAAAAAAGGGTTTTTGAAGAAATTAAAAAAATTTTTTCCAAAATACTTCAATAATATTAAAGAAGATATCGCCAA
Organism: Torymus sinensis; assembly: GCA_030522985.1. NCBI lineage: Eukaryota > Metazoa > Arthropoda > Insecta > Hymenoptera > Torymidae > Torymus > Torymus sinensis. Next base: position 4,351 of record JAPYZP010002148.1, read on the forward strand.
TCGAAAAAAATTCAACAAAACTTATAAATCTTTTTGAGTTTTCATCGGATTGTAATTTCTAAGGTCCCATTTTGATCCTTGACCAATTTCATATCGTGTCGTACCACCAATATAAAAATAAGAAATTTTCAAAATCTGTAAAGATAAATCCACTTGTTTATAGATTCGTGTATGCTTTTTATAAACACATAGTTGTATCTTTCAAGATTTTGAAAATTTTTTAATTTTTGTATTGGTAACACGACATGAAATTGTTCAAAGAACAACATGAGACCTCGGAATTTAAAATCGGATGAAAAACGAACACATTTATGGATTTTGTTGAATTTTTTTCAATTGGCGATAACTTCTTTAACATTATTAAAATTTCTTGGAAAAATTTTTTTTTTACTTTCAGAGCCCTCTTTCTTACTATATTGTTTCTCAAATTCTAACATGTAAAGTAAGCATTGTAAAAAATTTGTATATTTATATATACACAGTGCGCCGGAGTCACCTTACAACAAGAAAGTGCCAAGTTATTAATTTCGCTTTGATTTTTGATTTAGAAAGTTTATAATATTCCAATTGCAAAAACACTTTGATGGCAGGAACTGAAAATTGATCGATTGCATCTTTTGATTAATTATCACAGTATTAACATAATAAACTAACTTTTGACACGGCTCTCGGGATCAATAACTCCTTCAATTATAAGACCTCAATAAAAAGATAAAACCCATATGTGGTTAAGATTTTAAGAGAAAATTACTATATTTTCAAGCGTACCAAACGTCTGAAAAAACTTATCAGGTTTTCTAATATGTGTGTGATTCTTTAGAAAATTTCAATCATAAATTATCATCTTTACAAGGAATAAACGAGATGTCTCGTTGTTGAACGCAAAATACACTTTTAGCCGTCCACCGGGTTTTTGTCACAAAAAAATTCTTTAAATGATTCGGGCAACATTGAAAATTACGTAAAACGATTACGGATAATTAGCGGCAAAATCACCGTTACACGGTTCTTATTTCTTTATCAATTTTACACTAGAGCCCTGCCATCCGCCGGGTTTTTCTCATCAAAAAATGATTTAAATGATTCCGGCAAAATTGAAAACTACGTAGATCGATTACGGATAATTAGCGGCAAAATCTCCATCACGTGGTTTTTATTTATTTATCGATTTTACAGTAGTGTCCTGCTAGCTTGATATCACGCTGGCAGTCCACCGGGTTTTTCTCACAAAAAAATTATTTAAATGATTCCGGCAAAATTGATAACTACCTAGATCGATTACGGATAATTAGCGGCAAATTCTCCATGTGCTAGTTTTTATTTTTTTATTTATTTTACGCTGGTGCCCTGCTAACTTGATATCAAGCTATCAGTGCCTCCTGTATCTTTTTTTAATCAAGCGCGGCAAATTATTTATCTTTACGGATAATTTGCGGATAATTAGCGGCAAATTATCCATATGTTGGTATGCCGATTTTCAAAAATTGCCCTGCCAACTTAAGAGACGTCATTTCATTGTACTATATGATGGCGAAGGGTATGTAGAATGATAATGTTAAAGAACTAACTCGATAGAAGTGACGCGTTGTCAAATCACAAATAAATAGCAAAATTAGGTGTTTTTTTCACTATTCCTACTGCCTATAAAAATCTAGCCAACCTATCGGAAAATTAGTTATTTTATGTTGTAGGCAAAAAATTACCCACAATTTTAGGTCCCTAAAGTCATATTTTACCAATTTTTTAGTTGTAAGAAAAAAAAATAAATATTGAATGCGAAAAAAATCATTTTACGAAAATTGCGTATTTGACATCCGTACGGTGCGAGAAAAAGAAAATTTTTCTTTTTTAAACTAATTTCGGGGAAATTAGTCGAGTGCGACTTTTTCCCCGAAGTTCTCAAGAGTTGACGCTCCCCGCGAGTTTCTTCGAAGCTCGCGTCACGACCCAGCCGACGGGCCGCACTTTGGAGCACACTCCCCTCCGCGCTCCACGGGAAGCGAGCGGTCCTCGAGAGGTCCTCGCCTGATCTCGCACGCGCCGTTCCGAAACGTAAATCGCGACCGCGTACCACTTAATTTTACTTACCTTTATATTTATTTATGCTCTATCGTCTATTTTGGAATATTTTATTTTAATTTTAATATCGATTTTTTAACGTTTCTTTTAATCTCCTGCGATCAAACATATTTTCTCATCCTCTCATGGTTTCGCCGACTCTGAGCTCACGTCAAAATGTCGCCCGGACGTGTGGGGTACCCGAATTATTCGCGTTCGCGAATAAAGGGAGTGAACTTGGATGGGTTCATCTGATCCACGCATCTGCTCGGGGAATGTTTCTGACGCCCCGCGACACCGACTTCTAGCAGTCACAAAACAGTTAGTGGCGTCCAACGAAATCTCAACTTGCCGAGGAAAATTTCATCCGCGGACGCGACGCGACACGAGATCTCCCACAAAGCGCGTGTCCTTCACAGCCGCGCGAATCTATAGTGTTGAAGTAAGTAGAGTGTTGAGATCAAGACAATTTTTCAAAACTTATTTTATTTTCGGGTTCAACATTTATTTTACAGTTGAAAAATAGGTGAAATATGACTTTAGGGATCTTAAAATGTAGGTAATTTTTTCGCCTAGAACATAAAATAACTAACTTTCCGATAGGTTGGCTAGATTTTTATGAGCAGTAAACAAAGTGAAAAACATGTAATTTTACCACTTATTGGCGATTTGACAACTCAGCGTCACTTCTTTCGAGTTAGTTCTTTGATATTATCATTCTACATACACAGAAAGAAGAAAATCTCAACTGTTAACGAACGAACGTTTGGATATAGACAAATGAATATTCATTTATAGTTAGTTTATTTTACAAATTCGTTAACTGTTAAGTTAGAATTCTTTATTTAAACGATGCGTGACTTAACTGTTAACGAATTGGTCTAACTATAAATGAAAATTCATTTGTTCATATCTAAACGTCCGTTCGTTAACAGTTAAAATTTTCTTTTCTCTGTGTACCATACGCCATCATAATTGCAATGAAATATCTTTTAATAATTATTTTACGTTCAAACTTTAATTCGACTGGACTATTGGAGCACGGATTCAAAATATCGGTATTATTCATTAAGCTTTGGATGTAGAGATCTGAAACTTTACAGAAAACTTCTTTGATCGGAATGGAACAGCTGATAGTTTGCCCAAACCAAACTTCCTCACACACTTTTTTTCGGCAAAGTTTTTGGCGACCGATGTTAATAAACAATAAAAACTGTTTACTATTTTCCGCTAGTGCCGGCTTCAGCAAAATTTCTGAGTACACATACAAAATTTAAAAGTATTTAGCTTTTTTATCAGCTAAAGTAATTTGTGTTTTGAAAAGTATTGATTTTCATATGTCAGATTTTGCATGAATTCTTTTTTATCTCAGAAAATACTGATTTAATTGAAAATGTAACAATTTGATTTTACAAATACTGCAAGTGCCGTTTTCGTTTCGGGAATAAAGGAAAAGAGGGAATCCCCGCTTTCCAGACTATAAAGTGGTTATTATAGCGGATATTTGAATAAAAGCAATGATATATAATTCATCGTATACGATCAATCGGAATATAAGATCAATTTTAGTAATCAATTAAATAGTTAATGCGTGTTAGTAAATCTGTATAACAATTTTCAGAAACATTTAAATAATTGTTAAAGTGAAGTGAGCATGCATCTATCTTATAAAACGTAGCAGCAATGTCTAGCAAGCGCGAAAACGAAGCTCTGCAAAAGTTCAACGCACTGATTTAGCTCAGTTTCAACGTAGTTGTACTTTCCAGATGTCGGAGGAAATCCCACACCCAATAGAAAATTTTATACTCTTAAGAATCGTTAAAAAAATATTCTATATAATCTATTGCTCAAATATTATATTACAAGTGATAGTAATATCCAAAAGTATGACTTCCGCGTAGGTAAAATATAAAAGGTCTAACGGTTCTTTTACTTTTTAGCCAACATTTCTCGCGTAGCCCGCAGGTTCGAGAATTCGCATTGCTCCGAAATCTTTCGCGGCAGCCAATCAGGGCTCTGCACTTCAGTTTCGGTCTCGGGTATAAAATGGAGTTGTCAGCCGTGAGGCAACGAAGATTGAGCTCTCTTTATCTCCCGCCGAGTGCGACATTTTCGCTCTGACACATGGAGAATATCCAGATTCCCTCGCTCAGAGCAAGACGGATGTCTTGCTCGTGCACAAAGAGTGCGGACTGCGTGCTCGCACATCGTGCAGCCGATGTCCGCAGGCGGAGGTTGCTCGCCTTTTGCACTCACACGCGCAAACATACACGCATCCTCGCGATCTCCATGTTTTAAATAATACTCACTTTCCCACCTACTCCACCGCGTACGCGTTTTCAATCATATTAATTAATTTTATTTAATCAGTTTTACCTAATCATTCCTAAAACCCTCGACCCTGAGTTGATATCGCAGCTCGCCTCCCGAGCTGTTATCATTATCGTGACCACGAAACGCGAAAAGAGCTCGGACTAGCTCTGATTATTCACTTTGACGCGTGATGCTAAAAGCATCTTGTTCAGTGATTAAAAACACCAAAGACTCGACTTCTGGTTGTAGTGAAAGAGCCAGTGGCTCCTATAAACTGTCAACTTAGAATCGTCTAGTAACACGAAGTCAAAAAGTGACCGTAAGTAACAATTCCGTGCCCATCTCCAAAGTACGACAGTCAGCCATCAGCGAAGCTATCTCACTCTCCAACTGCGAAGACCTAGACGCTCCCTGAGAACAAGGCATGATGGCCTACTGAGAATTCTCCACGTCTCGTAAAAAGTGCTAACTTAAGGAACAAAGGTAACAACGCGAGTGAAGTGAAAATGGCAGACAAAAATGGCAGACGAAAATGGCAGATGAAAATGGCGACCGGAAACACAAACGCGAACCAAAACGCGCAGGTCAGACTACCGCCGCAGAACGCATCGATACAACCCGCGCTCCAGCCGAATTTAGATCACTGGAGATATCTCCTTCGTGCGCTCGTCGGTACAAATTTAGAATTACCCGAATTTGCAGGCAGGGATCACAAAGATCCAGAGGTTTTTATTCGCGAATATATCACCTCGTTCAACGTGAATCACACTGAGGCGGATGTTCGTGTTCGACTCGCGTTACGTGGGTTAAAAGAAAGCTCAGCACATTGATGGGCCGCGTATAAAAATCTTAATATTAATTGTGATAAATTTTGTGAACTATTACAAAATTGCTACGCGTCGCAAAACGTTTTAATGAGGCTCTCCGCAAAATTGTACGGACAACCACAGAGCGAAAAAGAAGGCACGGGTCTGTTCTTAGAACTAGGGATGTAACCGAATAGTTCGATATTTTTTTATTTCTTCTTTTTTGCATTACAAAATGCATGTAGGTGTAAATCAATTTCTTAAGCACATAGAATTGCAATATTTGGACATATATAAAGCTAATATAATACTTTTCATTTCATTTTAAAGTTTTTAACAATAACTTTTGACTCATGTATTTTTACGAGTTTTTTTCCGAGTAAAAACTCGAAAAAAGTTCGATTTTGATTGCATGGACTTTATTGATTGCATGAAGTTCATAAATTTTTTCGGAGCTTTTAAATGTTATTAGTTTACTAGATTAATGTACTGGTTAGAAAACGTGGGAGATTTTAATACATTATTTTACCATTTATTACACTATTTTATTCAACTTTTCTCAAAAACATTGGAAGAAATCTTCGAACTACTCGACCCACCCCTACATAGAACAGCGACATCTTCTAGCGCGGCGGCTTCTATCGGACGCGCCCGAGGAAAGAATTATCGCGATTTTACTAGAAGCGTTGCGGGGTTCTATAAGAAAACTTTTACGCTCGTCAAATTTTAATACCGTAGAAGACTTAATTTCTAGAGTCGTACAAATTAAACAGGATGCATTCGAGCATCCTGCAACACCAACCTCCGCACAAACACAAAAGCAAAAAATGTCTGCGCCTATTCTCGCGGTGATTCCCGGTGGAAACACAAACCCCGCCCAGGCAAACACAACGCGCCCATTACCTCGCTGTCATTTTTATCCTGAGCGACACTGGAACCGCGATTGTCCCCACAATCCTCGCAGTCAACCAACGGAAAACACGCGCGGGGTAACGGACAACGCTGCGCCTGTCGCCCCGCGTGGAGCCGCGCAGTAGTTACTTCCTTGCAGACTTCAACCGTTCCGATTAATTACTTGCGCGTTATTGTTAACGGAATCGAGACGAGCGCTTTAGTTGACTCAGCGACAAATGACTGTTTCGTGCGGGAGAAGTATATCACGCCGGATATTTTGCGTGAAAAGTGTCAAATCATTGTACATACCGCGAGTAGAGATAAAGTAATGAATGTGAATAGCGCGTGCGAATTACCCGTAACAATCAATAGCCAAACGGACAAAATACGTTTCTTAATATGCGATGAATTAACGAATTTTTCTTCAAATAGCAATCTCCCGAAAAATAGTATCACTTGCCATATTACAAAATATTCTACATTATTCCTTTTTAAGTCTAATATAATATACTACTTTTTAAGAAAATTTAAAGAAAACCGATTTCTCGGTAAACTACCTTAAGCGACAACGCGCCTCAATTCCGCGGACCAGCTTGGAAAAAACGCTGTGAATCCTGGGGGGCGCTAGCGTATACAACACCCGTATATCATCCTCGCGCAAACCCTACTGAGCGTCGGAATCAAGAGTTAAAAAATGGACTCCGCATTAAACTCACGGGTCAGAAACAGCGCGATTGGGACCTACAAATACAAATACCAATACAAATAAAAATACCATCTACCATTGGGACCTACAAATACAAATACAAATACCATACATTCACTAAGACGCCATGTAAACAGCAGCACAGGGAAAACACCTAACTACATGCTGCTCGGTCGTACATTACCTCGCCGCTCAGAATGGATATTTGCCTACGACGAGAAAATACAAGAGCGAATTGATCGCGCGCGTCAAGAACAAGCCGTCGCTGCACACGTTTTTCAGTGCAAAAAAGACGCGAAAAAGTTGGACAGCTCGTACTAGCGAAAAACTTCGCCTGGGGAAGGCTTCATGCAGGTCTCGCACCTCGCTACATTGGACTTTATGTAGTTCTGGAAAAATACAACAAAGACGTTTATCTCTTGGAACGACCGGGCCAAGAGAACATAAAACTACACGTTAGTGTTCTGAAAAGAGTGCCGGATCAATCAGACCTCGACTCGCCCTCTTCGCAAGCTGCCGATGTCGCGCTCCTTCGCTCGTATTGCTCGTTCACTAAGGGTGCGGACTGCGCCACTTTCTCACGTACTCCACCGCGTACGCATTTGAATTATATTAATTTCGACTTGTTGTATCTTATTTAATCACCTTTACCTAATAATTCCTAAAACCTTCGACCCTTAGTTGATATCGCAGCTCGTTCCCGAGCTATTATCAAGTAGCTTGCTTTACGTAACGAAAAAAAATTTCCAAATATAAATGATGTATATGAAAGCCTACAAGTTGCTAAATAAGGAAAAATATCACAGAATGTCATGAATTATTTTTATTTATTATTGGATTTTGTTGGTTAAAACGCCATTTTGAATCTCAATTGTTCCTCGATAAACTCACCGCACCAAATTTGGAAGAAATCATTTTAGACAAAGTTAAAGCTAATAGTTGCTAAGTTTTTGTAATTTTTTTGTAAACCATTTTCTCTAATTTTGTGTAAAATGATTTGTTGACAATTTCGTACGGCGAATTTATCGAGGAACGTTTGAGAATCAAAATTACATTTTGAATAAAAAAATCGAATAAAAAACAAAAATAATTCATGACTTTTTTTTATATAATTCCTTACTTAGCAACTTTTAGGCATTAATGTACATAATTTATATGTGAAAATTTGTTTCTGTTACTTAAAGCAACCTACTTTTGGATTTTAGTATCACTTGTAATATAATATTTCGTCGGCTGAGAGGAACAAGGTACCAATCGGGCGAGCGTGTAAAAATGGTAACAACTCAGGCGCGATCGTAAAAAGGTACCAACTCGCGCGGTCTGCTTTTGAATTTTATAGCCAACTATTGAAGAGGCCAAAAAATATTCGACAAAAAAAAACGATTAAAGTAGAAGAAAAGAGAGATTTAATTTGAGATGAGAATCGTTGAAATCGGTTAATTCTGTGCAAAGTTGCGTGCATTTAAAAAGTGCGAAAAATGACAAAAATGTTAAGAATTACGTGAATTTGGGAAAAAAATCGTTAATTTTTGGTCAGTTTTTGTACTTTCAAATTCACGTAACTTTATACAGAATCGACCGATTTCAACGATTCTCATCTCAAATTAAACCTCTTTTCCTCTACTTTAATCGCTTTTTTGTGGAATATTTTTGAAGATAGATTGCTAAAAAATTCAAAAGCTGACCCCGCAATTTGGTACCTTCTTACGATTTCGCCCGAGTTGGTACCTTTTTACGCGCTCGCTCGAGTTGGTACCATAGGAGTATAAAATTTTCTATTGGGTGTAGGATTTCCTCCGTCATATGGAAAATACAACTACCTTAATCATTAAAACGCGATTTTAAAATGTGTATGAGATTTCTATGTTGTGCGTGCAATATCGGACTTTCCGACGACCGAAGGCGAATAATAATTAATAATTTTTATTCTGGGCTCACCTATCATGGTAACTTTATTGACCAAAAAGGCGGGGCGAAACAAGCGTCTGATTCTCTCTTTTACTTTATTCCCGGAAATGCGAAAGTAATAGTATATCGACGGCTGAGAGGAAGAAGAACGCATCTCGGCTCGCGGATGAAGAACGACGCATCTCGGCGCGCAGATGAAGATCGACATATCTCGGCGTGAGGGTGAAGAACGACGTATTTCGCCAAATACTGGCCATGTACTGGCCGTAAAAGCGCCGAGATACGTCGTTCTTCATTCTTACGCCGAGATTCGTTGTTCTTCATCCTCGCGCTGAGATACGTCGTTCTTCATGCGCGCGCCGAGATACGTTCTCCTTCCTCTCAGCCGTCGATATAATGCACCAAGAAAATGAGGTAGATCAAAGCCGTGGATCAAATGAGTGCATAAAAACATCGTGTTCCGGAATATAGTTGTTTATCAAAACTAGATTTTTTTTCTTTCTGAATAACATAAAATTGAAAAATAAAAAAAATAAAATTTTTTAGGTGTAAGATCGCTTTAAACAAAGAAGATATCAGGCACACATTTTCTGGCATACAAAACACCGATGATAGTAGTAATATAAATAGATACAAAAATACTAAATTAGATACCAAATACTTTTTGCATGAATAAAGTCCCGGCAAACGCCCGGGGAGTTTCGCGACCCCGCGAAACAAACGACTTGACTGCGTAACATCACCTTATTGCACTATTTTAATTTTCATATTAATTTATATTTTCACTGATATTTTTCGAGGTTTTAATTAAGTTTTTATTTCAGATTCTACGGGGGTAATTATAAACAAGGGCAATCGGACTGCCATTAATATTAATTAATTTAATTTATAAGACTGTAAGACCGATGGAAAAAATCTTATCAGTGAATAGTAAATTACAGTCGACATAAGTAATATTTTTAATTAATATTTTACAATCTTATTTATTTATTCTTCTTTACCGTTTTGAAGTTTATATTTTAATATAATATATCGTCGCTTTAAATAGCTAGATTCCCAAATTATTTGGGTATGCGTGACACACACACACACACACACACACACACACACACACACACACACACACACACACACACACACACACACACACACACACACACACACACACACACACCACACTATGAGTATCTATTTAATACAAATTAAGAATTGTACTAATCATGTAGTTTTATAATAAAGTATAGTGAATTAAAGCATAATATATAATATATAAATTAATATACAAAATTAAGCATAATATAAAGCATAATATGTAATATATAAATTAATATATAAAATAAAGCATAATATAAAGCAGAATATATAATATATAATTAATATATAAAGTATAGTGAATTAAAGCATAATATATAATTAAAGCATAATATATAATATATAAATTAGTCGAGATTGAAACCCGAGACGTGCCTCAGTAGAGCTGAATAGGAAGCTAATCAGCACTCAGAAAATAAGTAATAGATGGTTTGTGCGCACATCGCGCTGCTGCTTCTCGCGATCCCAAGCGCACGTTTCCTCATCATACGTTATACCGAGCGAAGTGGGGAGAGAGAACGGCTTCGCTCGGTGTACGTGTGCGCTGAACGTCGGCACGAGCAATCCAGCTCAGCGTCGCGCGTATCTCGGAACTGTTTACGTCGTCGAACAGCGCGATAATGACCGAGCAGCCTAACAATCGACGCTCAGTCAAATGTAACAAAATCTCTTATTATTGCACTACACAGATTTTTCACTTTTAATTTTTCACTTTTAATTTCGTTATCTAAATCTAATAGAATTGAGATTTTAGTTTTAATCGAGATTCAGATATTAAACATATTCTTCCACTAATGGATTGAAAATAACTTTAAGGCAGTTTAACTATCTAGAAAATTTTTAATTTTAAAAGTAATTTTTGAAGAATGAAAATGAATTAATAATAATAACTTCAATTTACAGAAAGGATTAATACTTTCGTACTCGAAAAAACTATAAATAAAATTACTGTAAAGGTGATTAAAATAACATTTGAATAAAAAAAATTGTGTTTGAGATTTCGTTATATTATTCACTTGTTTACTTGCCATAATTTATTTTGCCAAATATAATTTAAGATGTATTGTATAAAATATAAGTGACTTTCAATAGATAAAAAAGATTTCTCAATATTCTATGAAACATTAAATATTGCACGCGATGCGCTCATTAGATACAACAGCCGGGATAAAATACGGACTATTACGTGATTATCACGCGTGATAAAATAAATATCACGCGGATTTGAAAAGTAATCTAAAAATTCTATAACCCAAAGAAGATAACCCTATAATCAAAGAAAAAAAAAAAAAAAAAAAAAATAAAAAAAGAAACGCACGAACATAAGTACATAAGTGCGCCGAATTTTCGACATGAAAACGAAACACGCTTTCGGCAGAGACAAAGCGCAGCATTTCCGGTTACGTCCGCGCACGCAAAGGTCGTCTAAAAAACAGAAGCGGGCAGCCAGGCGGACAGCGAAAAATGAACAAGGATGCTGCATACTCGTGACGACAGAACTTAAAATGTCCGATGCAAACGGAGGCCGCGTAGAGTAAGTTCGAGAGGTTTAAGGCTAACGACTCGTGGATGGCGAGCCCCGCGAAAAACGCGGCGTGTATATACAGTCCTACGTTCGAACGTGAGGCTACAGCGCGGCGGCGGCGGCAACGTCGGCGCACAATATAGGTGCGGCGCCCCTTGATTGCGGAAAACTAAGAAGAGAATAAGAATCGATATCTAACCCATACATACGCGCGCCGAATTTTCGACATAAAAACGAAGATCGCTTTCGGCAGAGACAAAACGCGGCATTTCCGGTTACGTCCGCGCACGCAAAGGTCGTCTAAAAAACAGAAGCGGGCAGCCAGGCGGACGGCGAAAAATTATGATGAATGCTGC
>JAPYZP010002149.1:0-17855 GCA_030522985.1 Torymus sinensis
TTTATATTTTCACCATTGCAAAAACTGTTACATCTCAAATATTAATATATTTTACGGCCTCAAAACCGGTCGTAAAATACGTACTTTACAGGCACTTATGAAGAAATAGGATTCTTTTACGCGCGAATTAGTTACGGCCGAGTGACGAACATTATTATGGTTTTTTTAATACTATCGTGTAAAATTAAATCTTGTTGAATAATAAGCAAAAATCGCCTATTTTAGTGTATTGTTTTTTACTCCGTTTTTAATTAAAGTTTAACTTGCGAGGAATTAATTTTACATAAAAATGCGCCACTTATGGAAAAAAATTTCTTTTGATGCGATCTATAACTTTTGTATTTAAAGTTTAAAGAAAACATGTATTGACGCTATAAAATGTTGGTTTCCGAGGTGATACATAGACTACGAAGCAGTCGTTACTATAGGTACGTCTTTTGCGCGCGTCTTTACAAAAGTACCTACACGATAAGAGAAGGAAAAGTACAAAGGTGTAATCCAAAAGCCAATATAAAAGGAAAGCCAAATCGATCTTACCCTCCTTGACATTAGCGGTGGGCTGGAGCCGGCCGGCCTTGAGCTGCTGCGTGGCCAGACTAAGGCCCGCGCTCAGCCACTGCAGCGCCCTGACCAGCAGGATCACCTGCTCCGCCCTGCGCCTCGTTCCCGCGTTACTCGCCGGCTGCTGCTGCGGCTGCTGTTGCTGCTGCTGCTGCTCGGTATTGCCACCAGTACCGCATCCACCGCCACCACCTCCACTTCCTGTACTAGCCAACGAGACCGCAGCGAGGGGCGCGGCCCTCGACCTCGCCACCTCGCAGACGCACTCGCACAGCGCGAGGACAAAGTTGAGCTTGGCCAGGATCTCGTTGTGCTCGCGCTCGAGGAGCGTCTCCTCGGGCAGCTCCGGGGCGATGAAGGTGAGCGGGCGCTCGTCGCTCGCCACGCTGCACAGCTCCGGGAAGAGGTTTTGAAAGCTGCCCACCTCTGCGTTTGCGAGAAATTCTTCTTTTTTGTTAGTGCGCGCGTTGCGACAGTGAGAGACAGAGCGACACACGCGTGCGCGCGCGCGTGTCGTGGTGCGGATACACACGGAGATAGAGAGAGGAGATGCGCACACACGTAGAGAAGAAGAGAGAAAAAGCTTTGGTCAGTACGCGTCAGGTGCTATTCAGTCGAGTTGGGGCTGTCTGTGTACGAGTGTGTGATGCATGTGATATGCTCGGTTTTTTTTGTATCGTGTCGGAAAATACTGCACAGTCGATTGTTATTTATGTACAAGTACCAGTATATTTTATATCTGTACACATTGTTACAAACTTTTACTGCAGAAGTATTGTGGTAAAGTAAATGTGAGTAATCCGTGTTCGTGTCATCGTAATATTACTTTTTTTCAGATTATAATAAGCTTTGTTAGTACAGATGAAGCTACAGGAAATCACACATCGTAAGGCACATCAAAATTATCATATTTGTGAAACTTTTCTTGCTTAAAATGTTAGTGAGAAATTTAAGCGCCAAATCTACTTTGAAAAATTTTAAAAGCATAATGATTTATTACTAAAGAATTATGCTAAAATATTTAATAAATTTACTACCAATTGGAGTTACAACTACTTATAAGCTCTTTGTGTGAAAGGATCATCTTGTTAGTCTACATTACAAAGCCCCTCTGAAGCAACAAGTTTAGTACAAACAAAGCCGACACCACGCAGTGCCTCCAATAATTGTTACCAAAAAAAAATTAATAAAAAAGGAAAAACTGGGCCACTTACCAGAGATTTCGGGCAGAGTGACGGCTCTCGTGCCGAAAGGTATGATGGGCGACTGCCTCATGGTGTTGTTGTTGTCCTGGAGATTCTTGGTGGTGGGCGAGCCCAGTACCGCCAGCGGGCCGGTGAGCATCGGCGACGAGGCACTGCTGGCAACGTTCGAGCGCCGCAAAGGCGACGTACCACTCGAGGGCGTATATTGCTGCTGTTGTTGCTGCTGCTGCTGTTGCTGTTGGTGATAATGATGGTGCCTCGCCACCGGGCTCACCTGCCACGTGTTTGGCGGCGGTGGGGTTTCGCTCAACCTACGTGATATTCGGTATGCGTAAGAGCAAACGGTGCTACGCAGTTTTTGTAAAATACTTCAATACGGAGGAAGAAAAGCGGGTGATAGCGAATTAGTAATGATGCCTTGTATGTAATGTTCGTTATATATTATATGTATGATTGTACGTGCTAATGTTATTGTTTTTGCGTGATTAAATGGACTGCAGTGAGCGAAAGCGCGCTGACTGACTGGTCTTTTTTCAAAAAATAATTATAGATTTAGTAAAAATCTTAAAGAATTTTACAGTCAGCGCGCTCTAAAACAACAAAAGCAGCATTGAGGGTTTACAGACACGTATATGTACAACGACGAAACTCACCTTCTGTTGGGCGGCGTGCCGATGACGAACTGTACGCTCGGCGGGCTCAGCGAGCCGATGTCCACGTGATTCCTGTGCGAGTCGCTGCTGCGCCTCATAGTAATCGGCTGTGAACGAGGCACGCTGGTGCCACTGTTGTTGCCGCCGAGGCTCGACGGCTTGTTCAAGGGCGAGTTCGAGGTCGTCGCTCCCGAGATCAGGTTACTGCGCTGCGACGGCACGGGTATCGGCTCGGAGATCGGCAAGTAGCACGGCCTGGGTGGACTCGCTGCCGCTGATTCCCTACTGTTCTGCTTTGCGTATAACCTGTCGCCAAACGCGCGTACGTACACGTTAATAAGCGCCGTATATATGCGTTTTCGGGTGCGCGCGAGTCGTTGCAATACATACAGCTAGTCTAAATATAAGTCGAACCGAAAATAGGACCATTCGCTAAGTTGACGTTTTACTTTGTAAGAAGATATTAGCTTGTGTATGTAGGATTATAAGTTTTTTTGTGGTAAAATTTGTATTGTGAATATAGTTTGGTGAAAATTGTTGTATAGTTGTTCTATGTCAATAAGTGACTCATAGATGCTTAAAAAAAAAAACAACGAATGATAAAACGTCAGATTTTCGGTGCGAAACACGTAAAGCAAGTGAGATAGACAAATTTCACTCACTTTACTTGTTGTGGATTAGGATTATTATCTGTATCGCTACTGAGATCGCTGGGTACGAGTACAAAATCGTCCTCTGGACTGGAGCAGGGACTGTTGTTTTCTGGACCAGACCTAGTGTTGCAGGGTGCACTTTCAGGAATGGATATGATAGCTGGAGATACGGGTCTGTCGACTGGAACTGGACTCGCGGCGTCTCTCGGACCTTGCAGGAACGGGTGACTGAAGAATTCGTCGAACGGCATTCTGTCTCTGGCGTTGCGTCTCAAAAGTCCCATGAGAAGATTCGATAATTCTGGAGACGTTCCCGGCGGAATTCTTCGAAGGAAGAAAATAAATATGTATCATAAACGGTGTCGTGAAAAGTTATAAAAGAATGAAGTGTTTAAATATAGATCTCACTTTGGTCCTAAATTAGCGTTCTTTTCGTAAAACATTTTCAAGGCTTGAGGTGTGTGAGCTTGGAATGGTGCTTTCCCAGTGAGACATTGAAAAACTATGGTTCCTAAAGACCAGAGATCAGCTTTGGCATCATACTGTAAAGACATTATGACCTCTGGTGCCATATACATAGGAGAACCACACAGAGTTGCTGCCATTACGCCATCTTGCAGAAATCGTGCAAAACCAAAGTCCGCTAAAAATAACAAAATTCGTTATAAACGTTCATATTCTTAGATATAGCTATATTAGTTTAAATAATGCATACCAATTTTGAGGGTTATTTGATGTGGTTGAGGGCACATTTTTCCACAATTATGACTGAGTAAAATATTTTGTGGTTTCAGGTCTCTGTGTACAACACCTTTGGCATATAGCGCTTTCATTGCGCCAGCCAGCTGCTTTAGAAATACTCTGATGGTATCTTCGGACAGCGTTCCTTTTGCTATTTTTCAAGAAAAAAATATATATTAACCAAATGTTTCATTTAAATTTTACTTGTATAAATAAAATATAATCAATACATCAAAAATAATATAGACACTAGAATGTATTACAGTTTTACATTGTAATTTGATGTAGAAAGTTGTAACTAACCTGCTAGATAATCTGCAAGATCCCCGCCATTGCAGTATTCCATAACGAGGAAGACATTATGATTAGACTCCTGGAATAAAAGTTTGGATTACATCACTTGTGCGATTAAGTGGTAAATAATTGCAATTTTTTTCCACTGACCTTACAATCCAACAGTGCCACAACATTATCATGATGCAATTCTGTTAGCTCCTAAATGTTAAAACAATTATGTCAGTGAATACTTAATATAAATTTATCATCATTTGTTATATATAGTTCAGATATCTAAATACAATAAACTGACAACAACTTTGTTCTCACCTTTAAGATCTTGATTTCCTTTCCAAGTAAATTTTGTGATTTGGCTAAACTCTTTTTAGTTATACTTTTAATAGCCACAACAAAATTGGATTTCTGCAAAATAAAACAACGAAATGAGATTGAGTTTAATAAAAGTATACAATTTTATATTGATTTTATTCCTTCTTAGTTTAATAATAGTTACGTAAAGTTATTATTTATTATCACATTATTCTATGCTTTTTAAAGGAAAAAAAAAACCATTGTTTATATGAGCACGCATAAAGCATTCAAATCATTAAAGTTTTTATGAAAGAATGGTTGTATTTTTATTTATTATAATTAATACTATTAAATATTTTTCCCCCTTTGAAATTTTTTTAAAATTTAAAACTCCAATAAGAATAAATATTTAAAAACAGATATGTTCCATTTGAAATTAGTCTTAATTTGAACATCGAGCAAATACAACCCATTGTGCTGTCAGTATTAATGTCGAAAGACATTGAAATCCAGAGCTCATCGACAGAGCCCACACATTGACGGCACAGAAAAACATCCAAAAATATCCAGCCCACCCATGAGAGAGAAGAAGAAATAATGGAAAGGCATGAGACTTACTTTGCGATGCCTGCCCTTGAAGACGACGGCGAAGGCGCCGTGGCCGATGAGGTCGTTCGTGTTGTACTCGTAGTCGCCTACGTTCTCCAAGTTGCTCCGCTTCTCCATCGTTGTTGTCATATAGCTAGCTTTGTCTCCCACTCTCGTTCCCTCGCACGCGCACGTCCAGCTCAAGAACACTGGTCTGGCCGCCTCCCACAGCTCGTCGTTGTCTTGGCGCGACAGTGCACCATTCTATTCCCCGCCTTCACCCGAACCGATTATTCACCTCAGCGATGACCTCAGCTCCGCGTTGCAGCATCGACGGGGACGACGGCAACTCTATTATATGTGCGAGCGCGGACAGCAGTAGCAGCAGCAGCGGCGCGGGGGGATCGATAATGACGACTGTGCGAGAGCGAAACGACGCAAGAGCGCCCAACACTGTTTCACTCTCTCTTACTTCACTTATCCCCGACTCTATTACAAACTACGCCTAAACTGCGCCGTAGTTTCTTCCGGAGACGAGTCACCGGGGCCGTCCGCATAGCCGGACGCGATCACCTTTTCCTCGGAGATGAGATAGGAACGTGGTCTGCACTCGCGGCGTGTGTGTGTATACTCTCTCGGGATGGGATACGACGCGCCGAACGAGACTGCGCGAGATCGACCATCGCCTCGACGCGCGCGCATGCCTGTGTTTGTGTGCGATGGAAAGAAGTGGGGATGGGATGGATAAAGGAACGCAAGGCATTGAGGCATGAGATACTTAGAGCGTATAGAACGCGGGCGTAGCTTGCATTCGGGGCCTTACGAACATGCGGAAAACTGGGTCCCAAGAGCCTGCGTCTTAAACTCGGAGCCTTTGAAAATTCATGAGATCGCCGGTCGTGGAATTAAATATCATCTGGCAGCGGTACTTATAGGTGCACGTGTTCTAGATTCTCTTGAAGCGAAGAGGCGAGAACATATATTGGATAGAACGTTTGAAAAATTACGTACACGATACATTTAAATGTATCGTATAATTATAATAAATAAATTTATTGAAATTTACTTTATTATCCTCACATGTTTTAATAGAAAATAGAATAAATAAATTTTATTTTATAAAGATAAATTTTCCAAAATGTATTTAAATTAGTTATTATAAATAGAAAAATTTTAAATACTTTTCGGAGATTATTCTATACATTCATAATTTAACAATAAAAAACAAAAACAATATATTAGTTTCCGAAGAGAGAAACATCGCAATTTCCCTGTTTTATCAGTATAAGCTAAGTATAATATAAGCACATAATAAAATAAACATTAAATTGTAAATACAAATGACGGCATTGAGTAATGCCTAGTGAAACGAGAGGAAAAACGTTCGGACGCGGACAGGCGGCTATACCTAATCGCATTATTCGTAGTTGAAAACGCAAATCCACGGGGCCTTGACTCTCCTAATCCACCTCGGGCCACTCAGAGAAAGCATTGCCTGCTATGTCTGGCACAAAGAACAGAGCGAGACAACTCCATACGAGCGCGCCTGGGACAGACAAGGATATATAAATAAAACAGAGAGAGACGATACATAGGTCAGCGCGCGTGCGCGCCGTGCGTCAGCTGAGTGCGCGAGGGGCCAAGGGGGGATTTAACTCTAGTGCACGTGCGTGTGCGTGTCTATACGTGTGTATCATAATATACAGCGAGCTCTCGCGGTCTCAGCGTCTTGGGAGACTTGTATACGTAAGAACACAAACACACGTGTACCTATATACACGTGATGAGAAGACAACGACGAAAAGAGATATTATTTTCAAAGGTCGAAGCGATCGACGAGGGATTTCCGTTGCTCTCCCTTTTTTAATTAAGACAATTTTTCCTCGCTCGGCATAATTCAGTCACATATAATACCTACATACGCGTTGTTATTAATATATGCGGTCAGGGAGTCGCCACAAATGAACGATGTCGCGGCGTGGCGTGTCATGCAGTTTTAGCGTTGTAATAATTGCCTCAAATCCACATCAAAACTGGACGCCACGCCACGGTCCATTTGTGGCGACTCCCTCACGGCTCACACGGGATGTAATATTGAATGACACGGGAGGAGAGGTGTTGCTTGGAGACCGGAGCACATTATATGTGCCTGGAATACTAATTTTAGATATTTTTCTCTCTCACACGCGGAGGTGTATTGATTGTCATTACATTTTTTATCGTTCGTGGTTTATGCAAACCGTGTTACTAAATTTGGAAAATAGTTTATTTTTCTCTTGCAGGTTGATATGTCTAATTGTTTATATGTATACTTCACGTAACTCGGTTCATTGGTTGAAAAAAACACAATTTTTCATTTTGCTCCGAAATGTATTTTGGAGTTATTATTGATAATTGTAACGCAAAAAGTGGAATGTTGTCAAGAAAAATTAAAAAATAAAATTATACAATTGTTTCTGCAATTATAATTATAATAAATTGTTTACTATGTAATGCTTTTTAATAGTAGGTATTTAAATCTGCCGCCTTGGTTTACGCCATCTTGCACCTGCTGTTTGAAACAGCTGTTCAACAATGCAGGTTAGTCTGGTTAGTCGATGTTGATGTCGATGCTCAGTTGTCTTGTTGTCCATTCAGCACATGATGGTACTTGTGCAGTGCCTGTGAGCACGCGGTAATGTGAGACATTATAAATTATTTTATAAAAATAATTCATTTCTTTACGTGTTTGTATGCAGTCCTGACATAACCAATGAAAGAAGCTTGTTAATTTGGTTAAGTGGTATGTAAGTCATTCTTGTTCATTGTTTACACATTTTCAAAGTTAATGATTAAGTTTGTCTCAAAAATAATTCAATTTTATTCCAGATTTTAGTTATATTCAATATAACAGCAAGGTATTATTTCTAAACAAAATGGAAGTGTAAGTAATTTGACAAAAATATCCATTCTTGTGCTGACCAAATGAAAAAAAAAAAATTACTCATTATTCTTTTCACAGTTTGAAGGAATGCTCAGCTTATCTAAGTAACTATGAGGTATTAAATATTTTACAAAGTATAAAATCAAACAAGAAACAAAAAGGACAAAATCAATTAGCAACGATAACATACCAAACAATCAGATATCTAGAAGATACACCTTGTAAAAAGCAATCACCAGAAAAAATTAATGCATTTTTAACTGCATTAGAACCTTATAAACTTACAAAATGTGAGAAACTTACACTGCTGAATCAGTGTCCAAAAACTGCTCTTGAAATACAATTGGTAAGAGTTCAAACACAATTTTAGTTTAAAAAAATGCATTTATTAAATATTAAATACTTTATATCTATTTATTCAATGAAATAAATCTCAATGTTATTTTTCAGATAATCGAGGACAGTGAAGATCGATTATCTGAAGATGAGGTTGAATCGTTACTTCTAGTGATATCAGAACATTTGGATGAGGAAGAACAAAGTGCTGAATAAGGACGAGCCTTTTAAAAAAAAATGTTTTTGATCTCATTTTTATATACATTCATTGTAATAAACATCCATCAGTATAATATCGGTTTTAAATAGTCTTGTGCAAACATGATTTTCATCAGACAATTATCTTTTTTGATCACCAAGATCGTCTATCGAATCCTCATCAATCTAAAATAAAATATTGTATTTATAGATCATTGTTAATTTAAAAATAAAAGTTAATATTTTTATTAAAATTACCTGAGGCCATTTTTCTGGAATCACATCAAATAAATCATCCTTCACATCACCTTGTATCACAATCTCATCTTCTCCCGTAACACTTGATCCACAGGCAAATTTACTACCAAAGAACTTTGCTGCTACTTTCAAGTCAATATCTAATAAAAAAAGTCATATTATTACTAATTTAATAAAGAAAAAATTATTTAACTGCTTAAGATATATGTTTGAATTTGCAAAAGAAAGATACATTAAGAAAGTTTGTTTCTCTTACCAAAAGTACTAAGTCCTGTGACAACTGTAACCGATTTTTTCTTTCCTCTTGGTGCTCTGGAAACTGTAACTAATTTTTGTACTTCTTCTTTCTTTTTTGTTTTCAGCATGCCCTTTCCTCCTCGTTTTTGTCGCTTCTTTTCATCTTCGCCTCCACCGGCTTCTGCATTAGCATCATCGACTAGCAATTTAAAAAAAAAATGCACATTAGACATTTTTCATGACATTAATTAATTAAACTTGTCAAAGGTATTGTTTGCTTACCTAGTTTAACCTTTTCAAATTCTGAAGGCAAATTTTTTTCTAACCATTCTTTGCATTTTGGGTAATCTGGATAATATTCACAGTACTAGAAATATAAAATATTGATTACTTATGATGCAATTATAATAAATATTATAGAATAACAAAGTCTGTTTTCAAATGAATTTATTTTTTATAAAAAAAAATAATCTAATAATATATTAAACTGACCTCAATTGGAAGAGAGCAGTTTCCGCAATATTGAACCTTAATCGGATAAACAACTTTTGGATCAGGTCCTGTTGGAAGTTCAGGTTGTTTTCCATCTTCAGCTGACATTCTTCCAAGATCTAACCTTTACTGCTCCCAAATAATTTAAAAGCTGTGTAATTAATAATGCTATTAATAAAACATTAAAATAATTTTTCCTTGAAATATAATAGAAACTTATAATAATATAATTAAATAGTTTAGAATTAAATTGTTATATTCTAAAAGACATACTCACTAATTTTTATTCAACTTTCAGGTTAGGGGCCAGAATATATACCCCTCCCGGCAGTCTCGAAAACTTTGCTCTAAGCCCGCTTGTGGCGCTTCTTTCTGAAAATCTGCACGAAACATGAACAAATTGAAATTATTTTTATAAAAATTATATTTTCTAAAAAATTATACGATTGACGCACTATAATATCCAAGTAGAAATCTCAATTTTTCACTTAAAAGTTTCGTTTCAAATTAAATGTTTAAAAATTTTTTATGTTCAATTAATTTACATGTTTTTTCTTCTCCAAAAGATGACATGCATATATAAGTCACTGCATATCAGTTCAGAATTTAATATTTTCTGAATCACACAATTTTTCATCGAGTACTCAATATACCTATAAGTCATACACCGATCTTAGTATTCAATTGAATGTTAATGAAAAAGATTGTAACAAATTTCAATGGCGCGTTTTTCTTAAAATTATAATTATTTATTTTCAGAAAAATATGATGACTTAAGAAATTAATTAAAAAACGATTTTGTATTTAAAAAAAAATATTTCTACACTGGCCATTCTCAAGCATATTATTTTCCTTCTCTACAGTGCAAACGAGATAGAAAATTTTTAATCGTTTATTTCTCATTGGCATAAATTACAATCGATTTTCTGGCACACCCTGGACTTTTTATAAATCATTGTTAAAATCAAATCTTTTTAATCTTTATATAACCCTGCCTTTAATTCAAATTTCATACAAAAAATTTCTAAAACCAACAAATATATATTTGATACTAAAACCAAGTACATTCATATAATATATTTCAGCAATTGCACATCCCGCAGTAAACTTGAGTAACAGACCCAACTTCAAAGAAGCACGAAACGAAACAATAGCACAAGTAAGTAAGTACCTACTTATCGGAGTGGCGGAGCAAGCCTCGTGCTCCGAAAAAGTTTAAAGGGTACGACCACTACGGCGCATGCGCGTGTCGCGCCTCCCGTTCACCGACCAATCTCCTTCTCAATCGGGCTATCGTCCGCGCCAACGGAATATACGGAAAGTCCGCGGGCACGTGGTGCGACTCTCTTTGCGGCCTCCCTCTTCTCTCTCTCTTTCTCGCTCTCCACATACATAGCACATATATCAGCTACTGTGTGCGCGCGCCAGCAGCAGCAGCAGCGGAGCAGCACAGAGCCAGCGGGGACATCGCCAGGGAACGACGAAAAGCCGAGAGAGCGTGCGTCCGGTCACAGACACAGCTAGGCGGACAGAGACAGACGTCAGAGAGCTCGGCGGCCTCCGGCAGCAAAAGCAGCAAAAAGGGTGAACAGTGCAAAGTGAGAGGACACGGGGCCGCGATCGGAAAACTCGGTTTTCTCATTCTCTCGCCGACAGTCGCGGAGAGCGCAGTAGTAGTCGGTGTGACCGCGTGTGTGCGCGCGCGGAGGATCAATCGCTTTCGGGGAGTAAGCTGCGAGAGGCTCCGCCGCGTTCCTTGGGAGTTGACAGAGAAAAGAGTGAAAGGAGAAGAAACGTGGACGGGCCAGAGCAAGCGGCAGAGAGGAAAGGTGCAGAGAGCAGCAGCCGCGAGTGCGTCTTGGTCGCCGTTGGGAGCTTGAGAAACAAAAGCAGGAGCCGGCATGGCACTGGGCTCGCAGGTCGAGGCTCCGCAGGGCGAGACGGCCGAGCTGATAATACCGCCGGCGCGCGTCAACGGCGGCAGGCCCACCGAGCCCCTCGAACCCGGTAAGTCCTCCTCTCTCGCACAGCTTTATCTTTCATCATCCCCCTTCCCAAGCGCCACTCTCATCCCCCCATTGCTCAATCGTAACCTACAATAGTCATCGCGACAGCTCGAAAAGCTCTGTTATGTCATAACCGAGAGTCGGCACACACTCGACTCGTGTGTATCCTAGGCGCTGCTGCTACCTCTCTCTCTCGTGTACCCTAATATACCCGAGCAAAGCGTCGAGAGACGAGGTTAAGGGTCCGAAAGCCGTCGTAGTTACGTAACGCGCGCTTTGAAAAAGTCGATAAAGCGCGCGCGCAGCATCGCCTATAGTCGTGTGCAGCCGGCAAGCACGCGCTCCTGCGCGAGTAGCCAAGGTCCGCCGGAAACCGGGGCGGAGACGGTGCACCTGCGGCAAATGAAGCGCGGGTGATGGCATCTCCGTCGGCGCCGGGGGGGCCCGGCGCTCTCGCGCGCCCCGGTTATGTAACGAGATCCGCTACAGAGTCCGCCGAGAGTGAGAGAGAGAGAGAGAGATAGACAGAGCGAGAGAGGGTCATGTGAGCGAACGCGCGCGCGCTCCCGCGGCGCAACGATGATGGGAAGCGTCCCGCGAGCAGAAGACGCCGAGCAGCCGACGTCCGGCTTTTCATCATTTGCACGACGAGCTTTTGCTCCAAATAATCGAGTTCCCTGTTGAATTTTTAGCTGTTAAAAATCCTTTATGGAGTGGGGCACTCCGTGATCCAAGTATATAGGACTGGTTTAGTGAGCGGAACGAGTTTTGAACGAAATTTTCGACCGTGACTGGGCCCTTGTTGCATCATCCTGTATATCAACGTCGGAGCAATGCACTTTGAGACAAACGCAATCTCGCCGCGATATATAATTTTGCCCGGCGCGCGCTCGCGTCTCGATGATTGAAAGAATGAGAGCCACGTGCTCGTTTTTCCGTCCCTCGCGTTGGAATCCTTACGTTCGTGGTGCGGAGTTTGGCGTAATGCTATTTAAGTTGCGCCGCCGAGACGAGAGAGGGAATCCTATTCGTACAAAACAGTTTGTTCCATCCCGCGAAAGGGGGATATTATTTTTAGTATATACCTAGCCTTACGTTGATAAAAGAAAGCATTGTCCAAACTTTCCGCAAAATATACGCGCGACACGATTCTTACGTAAATGGAGATTAAACGTGTTCGGCTGTCTTTAATCTTTCGATTTTTTGCTTCCTAACGAGGTAGTGTATGTTGTATACGCGGTCTGTTAAGTTCTCTTGTTTTTCTCCTTTGCTTCATCGTTTTACAAAGTAGAGTGTAATGGAATTGTTTATCGTTTGACTTGCAATTTAAATAACGTGATAAGTTGCGAACAATATTAACTATACTTTTAAACGTATTCTGGATTGCATTATCGACTGAAAAAAATTATTTTCAAAGTGTGACATTATATAATAAACACGTTCCATGCTGTTCGTGTTACTATTAAAGTAAATCTATTTAATTTTTATGCCATAAAAGTGATAAAATATTCAAATAATGTTCGTTCTACCATTGATGTAATTTTTCGAGTTGAAAATACGTAAAGGAAATAGCGCACATGGCGCGTCGTGATATAACATAGATCTAGCGTATATTCTCGCAACAATTTGCAATCGTTCGGTGTTATTTTAAAGCAACCTTTATTAAGGAAATTTCATCTAAAAAATTAAAAATCCTAGACTTTACTTAACAATCTTATGCATATAAAAACTCTATGAACAAAAGACAATATACAAACTATTTGTTAATTACACGTGATATCCCTATACTGTATTATATACACAAAGCATGAAAATATCTTATTTTGTGCAACAGAAGCTTTTGCGCAAAAATATTCGTAAACAAAGATTCTTGCCGATAAGTCCATGCATAGAGCAAGAACCACAGTATCGATGACAACTAAACGAAACAATTACTAGTCGCGCACGCCTCAATTACACCGAGCTCCGCATCCCAACCTGCATGCGCACTGATATAGGTAGGCATATAACGAGCCAACAAGAGAATACATATTACATTGCGACTGCACATGTACTTAGGTACACCTCCTCCGGATTTTCCTCGAAAGAGCTCGTGAATGAAATCTCGGCGCTCGCGGGACGAGCATCACGTGTCGCACGTGCGAGCGCGCCTAAATCAATTTCGCGCGGTAAGTTACGTACGTATATTTATATGTGTATGTAACGCACAGCGGACAATCGATGTCGTGCCGGCGTTTCGGCCGGCCGATTGCATCACGATATATAACACTTACGGAGCTTGCCAGGCGCAATAATTTCGTCCGTCTGCTGATGGGGCGGGGATGAGTATATAGCGCGCCGCTCCGTTTTAAACGCTACGCGCGCGCGCGCGTCTAGTCTCTCGCTTATTTGCGCCCGTTCCTCTTGTACTTAGTCCGCCGAGGGAATGAGTTGACAGTTTGCCGGACGACGGAGAAAGAGAGAGAGAGAGAAAGGGAGAAAGATGTTTTGAGTGCAATTTCATTAACGGCCCGGCGGCTCTTGAATTGAAGCCATTCGTATGTACGCTTGATTAGTGGACGAAGAGTTGATTGACTTTTGCTTTGAAATAATTGGAGGAGGAGCAGAGATTTTTCTTTCTCGTTTTAAATTTCATTTGGCAAATTGGAGAGTCTCCCTCGCACGAAGGCTCCCTTTAATGTTTTTTTTTTGTTTTTTATTTTTATATTTTTATGGCTTATTCGACTTTGGCATTCTATACAGTCAATTGCAACGAAAATAACTTCGTTTATTTCCTAGAAACATTATATAGTTGCTCATTACTTTAACCAGTTATGGCATACTCCAAGTCCCCAAGAGTTATATTATATGTATAAATAAATACAATACATACTTATAGAAGATATTATCCAAGAGTATTCTATGATGAAAATGTGTAAATATGAATACTTTGGACGTAAAAATTATATCGTAGACCCATCGATAAAATTAAAATAAAATTTAAAACATATTGCACTATTTGCATTATCATAATCTTCCCCAACTCCCTTATTATCTTTTTAAATCGTGTGGGATACGCTCAACGGAAATATCTCCAATACATATCTACAGCCACTCAGATAAGCAATCGACGATTCCTTTCCGATACAACGACCCTCCGACGACGCTGGCACTGTTATACATATATATATATACTCACACTTACTCATGCCGTTTTGCGCACAGACTACTGGCGCACCCGTGGGCCGTTGTCTGCACCGGCGACGCCTCGACTATATACATACTATATATACAACACGTGTGGTGGGTGCGTAGATATATATGTATATATTCACGTATATCGGAGGGGGTTGAAGGCATCACGCCCGGCCGCAGACAATCGATATATAGACGTAGGTATAGGTATGTGATGCATATATACATACGCGGTCGGCATGCTGCGAAATTTGAGCGCAAACACGACCGCTAGCGGAGAGAGTGTATATGTTATATCGTTTTCTTGTACGTATATAGGCTCTATCGCTGTCTCGTTTTCTCATGTACACTCTGCACGGAGAGAGACCGATTTCGTGCGTATCGGCTTTCGTTCCGCGTCGGGGGTTCTTATCTGTCTGCGCTTCGGCTTTTCATTTTTTTTTTAAACGTGCGTGAGTATACCGAGAGCTGAGAATCAAATGTGTATAGGAATGTTGAGAACCGATTTGATAATGGCTTTGGAAAAAAAATGTTCGTTTCGGCAACAGTAAACTTTTCTTTGGCGTAATTAAAAAATGTTCTATGTATATGTTTTCTCAACAATGTGATAAAAATTTAGTTACACTTTTCATATGGATCAATATTTTATTTGATTAATATGTTATTCGAAGCGCATTGAGTCATACCCGTCTCGTTTGCATTCGAACGTTATTTTATTATCCTTGCTGAAATTGTGACTGTAATTGTTGTTTTATTCTTTGTGTTTTAAAGTAAAGATATAAGCTCTCAGAATAATTTAAAGATACCCACGAAATGTGTCTCTAAAGGAAAAAGCTTTCGCGATAAGGGCAACCGCGATAAATTCCGATGATACAGCAGAGACCGCAGAGAGTAGCTGCGTTGAGTTTCGTCGGCGTTGATCGTGTTTTAGTTGCGATTACAGATTGTATCGATTGCGCCAAAGCATGCGTTTAGCACTTGAGTTTTAAACCTAACTTAATCTAAATTGATGTAATACAGTATAATAACGAATTGTCACATACCTCCTGTTATATTAACCTAACCTTAATATTATTTTATTTAATTCTTTTCAAAAACTTATCCCACTGCGATTAAATTAGTTATTCCCCCAATTTTTATTACGTATAACTATAAAATCTTATAAATTTCACAATTTTTATATTTAAATTAGATTTTTTTAAACTATTAAATTATACGCAGATTAATAAAATATTAAGCAACAACATTTATGTGACTGTTATTTAAAGGATCTTTATCGTGCAGAATTTAATATTGATAATAGTTAGTAATGATGAATTTTAACTAAATCATTTTTAAAAAATATTATATTACATAACTTCAATATTTGCTATACTTATATGTATAAAAACTCTGCTTTCATAACAAAACTTAAGATTATTTTTTAAGAAATAGCGTTTATCAGAGAATCCATCATATTAAACTTATGAAATGAAACCGATGAAAGTGCTTCTCAGACAGGTCATATTCATTTATTTTATATTTTCTTTGAAGCTTTGTCAAGTTACTCATCGGTTGCAATGTTTAATGACATGTCAGTAGATTGTATTTGTTATGTTTAAGATAAAGAAGCCTTTTTTCAAATTTGTGTTCTATAAACACGGCTTTCAATACACATCACAGCGAGTTAATTGTCAATTGTCGATAAATATTTAAAAAATAATGTACTAATTATATAACCTAAGTAATATTAAAATATTCTAATGTAATGCATCGTTAATTAATTTATGATAATTTTATCGACTTTTAAACATTTTTAATTCATGGATGAACCCTCGTTAAAGGCACATTATACCCTGCTCCGAGCACATTAGACTAGAAAATGCAATTTCTAACCGCTTGAATATGCTAAAGACTTTAAAGATAACCAGATAAAACTAGATCTTCCACCTAACATCGAGAAGTAGAACGTTGTAAGCAAACTTTCTGTATACTTATATTTTAATGTTGTCAAATATTGGTTCCTTGAGTTATCGATCGAGTAATTATCACATTTGAAGTTACCAAAAACCAAAAGTACTAGTTTCAATAAATTCTAAAAAAACACATTTTTGGTGTGCTAAATAATGCAGAAATAAACATTTACATTCCAAAAGGACGTTAATTTGTTCCACAGAAAAGCGTCTAAAACAAATAAGAGGTATACAGTTAACGAGTGTCAATCAACCTAACGTTCGCGTTTGCGCAGCCGCTGGCACTTTGGAAAAAAAGACCAGTTCTCAAATATCTAACCTAATTTTAAAAACCCTAACACACGTATTTCTAACATGCCTCCGAAACACCCCGCTGAGCTCCCCTGCGCGCATTTTGACTTAACTTCAAACTTCTCGCGACATTAACGCTCCCTCGTCCCACGCTCGCCTCTGTCTCCTAATTGCCCGACGGCAACGTCGACGAAGACGTTCGTTCACCCCCTCGCGGGCGCTGACCGCTTTCTCGAAATTCCCGACCGTTTTAGAACGAGCGAGCGAGAAAATGAGCACGCGAGCGCGTAAGTAAGTACACGAGCGACGCCTTGACCTCCCGTCGTCGGCGCATCTAATTTGCGCTTTTCTTCCACGTCGCATCTCTCCTCTTTCCATGTTCGTATATTAACGTTGCCGCTGCGCGCAGACGCAGGCACGCACGTACACACGTGTGGCTCACTTGGAGAAAGCATCGCTTCGTCCTTTCTTTTTGTCCCCCGCGCGCTCGTCTCGCGTTCGTCTGTTATTTCATCCCTTTTTTTCCCTTTCCGCGCACACAGAAGCTCGAAAATCACACTTGTGTTGTCTGTCGCGTTTCCTCCCGCGGCGGCAAATCTTCCCGCGTGTGAACGTCCGGGACGCGAGTAGTGCACTATATATACGTCGAGTAGATTAGTTTTTCGAATTGATGAGGAATAGAGGGAGAATGAGGGAACGGAAAATGAAATGTGATCGATTGACTGATCGATTTGTTTACTGCGTGGGTTTATCGCATGCCGCAGCGGCTGCGGTTAATGACTTTTCTACGCTCGTTTCACGAGTTAACCCTCCGTCACTCTCGCGCTCGATTTATCTCTTTAACGGCGAATTACGGCCGCAAATTTTCCATGCGATTAATTTAGCGCTTAAGCGCTGAAATTACCGTCACACTGCTCAATTGCCTTGTGTTACGATTGTTTCGTGCGGAGCAACAATGAATTTTTTTTTTCGTGCTTTTAACGTGTAAAGGTTGCATTC
>JAPYZP010002150.1:0-14203 GCA_030522985.1 Torymus sinensis
AGAGCGCTTAGAACGATGTAGTTCGAAGCGTTCGTGATGTAGAGTATATTAATTTATTGTGGAGGGCATTTTACGATAATTTTATCTTATTACGGAAGTAGATTTACGTTACTTTAAAGACTTGATATAAAATACTTTAACGATTTGATACTTTTTATCATTATTTTTCAAAATTTTCCAATTTTCCAGCTGTAATAATTAATAATTCGCATATTCCACACGACCGCATTATTCTTATCTTCGACACATATACACCATATAAACAAAAATACCTTCAGAATCACTCACATGCCCCGCGTCTTTGCATCCCCTCGCCACTCTCTTATTCCCCCACAACCGACCCAAATATTCCGAAAAGCCCCACAACGAATCCGTGCCATTTACCTCAACGACGTCTCCTTGATGAGCATGACGGCCGTTGCTCCTCTCGCGCACGATCGATCGCGACTCAGCAGCCAGCTTGTCGCCTGCTGCTTGCTGCTGCTGCGGGCGAGATCGCGCGCGCGCCGCGTATATAGCCCGCCGCCGACTGGACTGCCACGCAGAGGGAGAGAGAGAGAGAGAGAGTGAGAGTGAGACGGGGCCCCCCGCCGCTGTCGAGCGCGCGAATTACGAGAGAGCTCGAGATGATGATGATGATGATGGTGATAAGCGAGAGTGCGGAGTGTGTGGAGTATGCGTATGCGGGTGTGTGTAGGTATGCGAGTGGTAGGAGGTGAGTGCCGAGAGGTGGGATGGTTTGGAGTGTGGAAGTTTGTAGGTGTCTGATATGGCTGAGGCGTTGAGGTGTTTCATCCATGGATTGTAGGCTGAATTCTTGTGAGTTTTTAAACTGTTGAGAATAAATTTTCAATTTGGGGAGTTTCTTTGGTGACTTTGGTGATGTTGGAGATGATTTTTGTAGCAATTTTTACTTTATTTTAATTTTTCGTTAATTTTTTGGCAATCATTTGTTATAGTTACTTAGGAAATGTAGTAGATGACTTAAATTGAGAGTCGAGAAATTAAAAAATGGCGTGGAACACAAATTGCGCGTATTGCTATTATGAAATAAGACTGATTTTGAAAGTTCTTTAAAACTGAATTTACATTAAGAATCTCAAAGATTAACATAAAAGTAATCCCAACTTTGAAAAATCCGATTGCCTCAACGCGATTTTTAGATCTTTGCCTTTTTTGTTTTTGTTATGTCAATTATAATAAGATCATAATAGTTCTATACAGGCTTCGACATCCACTAAAAATGTTTCAATTCTTATAAAACAAGTATACATCGTCAAAATAAGTCGTACCAAAGTACAATTATATGTAATTTATCCGTTTCAGCTACTTCAAGTCGTTTTACATTCGCGTAATCATTCCCAACGTTTAAAACGCCAAAAATTCAATTACATCCAGCCATCCTTGTCGACAACTCTCCCCCAAAATGAATCCCTTCTCCCACACTGCGCAATAATTCACAAAAACCCGTCCGCATGAATCACCCTCAAATTATTTTCGTCACAGTTCCGCGCCGCGTATACCCAGAGCCGTGTGCTACCAGCGCACACTCGAGCCTCTCCCACTCCACCTTTGGAGAACCACCAGCGCGGCTCTCAAAAACACAAAAACTCGCGCGACCGGAAAAAAGAGCAAACCGACTGAACACCGCCGCGCACCACCACCTCGACTTTTCTTCTCTGTCTCTCTTTCACGAAAAAAAAGAAGAGCGACAGACTATACACGACGAGTGTCGCTTTCACTCGCGAAACATCAAAAGCTCGTTTCCCTTTTTTGCCTTCTCGTCGTCGTACATACACTGTTAAAAATAACTGTAAAATTAATGTACGTTTAATGTACAAACGTACATTAAATTTAATGTACTTGTAACAAAACTCAGGATTACTGTACAAGTACATGAAATTAAAGGTAATTTCATATTAGATTTCATGCGTGTTCATCAAAATTCATTTTACTGTACATGAAATTTATTACATATGTACATAAAATTTGAATACAGAAATTGAAACAAAAATTGCGGTACTCTTATTGAAATTTTAATCTTCTTTGCATTAAATTCTTTGTACAGTTACACTAAAATTAATAGACATTCTCACGAAATATAATGCAGATTCACATTAAAATTAATGCACTAATACTTAATTTTCAAATTGGAATTGAAATCAAATTTGTTAAGTAATCATTAATTTTAATGTTCTGTTCACCAAATTTTATGTGTTTTTACACTGAAATTAACGGACATCTTCGTTAAATAAACTGCGAATTTACATTAAAATGAATGCACTAATACTTAATTTTCAAATTCGGATTGAGATAAGATTTATTAAGTAAACGTTAATTTCAATGTTCTGTAACTAAATTTTATGTTACTTTTGCACAAAAATGAATGAACATCCTCACCAAATATACTTCGGATTTGCATTAATATTAATGCAGTAATACTTAAATCTGATTTGAAATCAAATTAATGAAGTAAGCGTTTATTTCAATTCTCTGTTCATTACTATTTCAAACTTTATGCACTTTTACACTAAATAGTATATTACGCCAATATATTCCTTTTTGCGTGTAACCTAACGGCCCTACGAAAAGTGTACAAGCGTAGAGCAAATCACGTGATCACCAGCGCCACCTATACCGGTCGGCGGAGTGGTAAAAAAAAGAGACCGTTACAAGGGTTCACGCACAGAAACGCGCATGCGTCTCGCGCATGCATCTCTGCAGAGAGCGCGAAGAGAGCGGGCAGAGAGCGGGCAGAGAGCGGGTCATCATCAACACCAAGAAGTCCTAACCACATGCGCCACGGCTACCGGCTATCATCGTAAGTGAGTCTATCCATTCCCATTGTACTCGATCAAGAAGAATTTGTTATATTTGACGTCAGCTTCAGAGATTCGCCGTGTGAAAACAATCGCACAGACAGAAGGAGAAGGAGCGGGAAGGTCACGACCGCATGTGGTGCATTGTATCGCGATCCCTCATGAATTCTACGAACTTGCGCTGCTGCCACTGTCGACAATTTTCACGGTTTTCTACGTTCTACCATTGTTGAGTAAGTTATAGTTTATATTTTAGTAAAATGAAAAAAATATTCTGAAAGATAAGCACGAAGTGAATGTATGCATTACAAGTTATACAACTTATTCCGAAAATGTATGCATTGTACAAGATCTTCGTATAGAGCGCGAAATTCTAAGACAAAAGTTCCTTTACCATTTTTCGATGTGATAAGTACTTTTTTAGTAACTGATCTGTCTAAATTGTTTGTTTTTAATAGAAAGTGTATACCTATGTTTACAAGATAATATCTATAGATATAGAATTCCTATTAAAAACAAACAATTTTGACACGCCAGTTACTGAAAAAGTACGTATCACACCGAAAAATTGTAGAGGGACTTTTTTCTTAGAATTTCGCGCTCTATACGAAGATTTTGTGCAATGCATATATTTTCAGAACAACTTGTATAAAATAAAATGAATACATATTTGGTTACATAATTATCGATTGTGGTTATAGATGTCTATTTTTTTTTTCAGAATTTAAAAATCATGTAAGAAGATTTCAACTTTTGATGACACACACAGCCTGTATACGCACTATAAGTAGACGGAGTCATAACCTTTGCTCTATATTGGAGCTGTTGACAGCTGATATAATTCAGTATTATCTGTAGCTGGAAATCATTAACCTGCATCACATGCAAAACAGCTGGACATACCGATAGAAAAACTAATGTGTTAGTAGCACCATGAGAATGAATTATTTAATAGCACATTCAGAAATTACAGGTAATAGTATTCTATAAGACTTATAATTTACTGTGGGTATTGTGATTAAACTAAATGAATTTTCTCGTAGTAAAAATTGCATGCATATCTACAACTTTATTCGCGCCTAGAACAAATTGTTATCTTTGTTCTAATGTTTTACAGTCACATGTAACATTTTCAGAAAGTTTTTTCATGACATTAAATGTTAAATTAAAACTAAATTCTTGCTTTTGTTTCGAAATTCCAAATAATTGACTATAAAAATATAATTTGAACGGTATGTTTTTCAAAATATTAATATACAATTATCAAAAGTGTTGTTAAAATTTATATAAAAAAAATTATACTTATTTGATTATGTAATTATAGATTGTAGTTACAGATGTATATTATTTTTCAGAATGTAAAAATCATCATTATACATGGACAGTACATACGCACAATAAATAGATTAGATGGTCAACCTCTACACGTATATTGAAGCTGTTGATTATTGGTACAACTCAGTGTTACCTAACTTACTGTGAGTGTTATTAAATGGAATACGTTCTTTCGTAGTTCAATGCAACATTTTTATTCTCGTTTTTATGCCTTATAATAATTAAATGCAACGTTTGAAAAAATTTCTTTCATTATGCGAAATATAAACATTAAAGTAAACTTTTGCTATTCTCAAAATTTAGAATAATAGAATATGAAAATATGACTTGAAGAGTTCAGTTTTTCATAGTATTAATATATTGTAGAGCATTATAATTACAGTTTATGTAAAAGTAAGATTCTTGTATATTATGGCTAAAAGGTGGACCAGGTTTGAACTTTTTTTTTCATTAACTACAATGTTTGAACTAATTATGACTATTGTAGTTCATGAGATAACTTTTCTCATTGATAGCTCGATGATCTTATACTTACAGACATTTTGATTACTTTTTTCCACCATTTTTTATCTATGTTTTTATGTTTTTTAATTATTTACAAGTTTGTAAAAAAGTCGTTGTTTGAAAAAAGGAGGTTTTCATAAAAATAAAATTGATAGTTAATGATAATTTCTTTATATAAAAATCATGTGAGTGAAGTATTCACGTTAAATAAAATAAGTTTAAACATAAATAGAAAGAGAATCGTTAAAATAGTGTACATATTTTTCATTTATTTATAAATAATTAATGACAATTTTTGTTTAATATAATTTTTCTACTGTTTCAAACTTTTATTATATTAAATATGATGAATTCTTGGAAATATCTAAATATCATTAGTTATTGTTGACTTACTATAATACTATAACTTACATAGAAATCAGATTATTTGTTATCCATCATGCGGCTAAATACAATTCATAAAATATAGAAAATAATTGACAAGATTATATTATTTTTCATAGTGTGAACTGCAAAATCGAACATCTGACAATAGCTTTTACACCTGCACCGATATTATCAGCATTTTGTGCAATTTATATTATTGCTACATCTGTGTACTTGTATCTGGAATGAAGTAGGTGGACAATATTTTGTGCTAATTGCAGACCATAGTTTTGAAAAAGACTGGTAAAGCGAAGTAAGTTTTATTTATTCACTATTTTGCCAAAAAGATATTTACAATACACAAAATTCCCATATAAGAATTAAAAATTTAATTAAAATAAAATTAGTAGTAGCTTATCAATGCATTTAAAAAACGTAAATGCACTAATTGTCAAAATATCATCTTTCAGCATTTGCATTTTACAATCTAAAGATTAAAAAGTCATCGTCCTACAAGTATGATACTTTCCCTATTTTATCGGTGAAATATGAAAAAAAATTAATAAAAAAAAGAAATAATAATTTACGCCTTTAAAGAAAGAAAAATGGTACATCTGTTTATTTTTGGAACGAAAATTTGTTAATTATCATTGCTTTTTCTTCTAAAAATAAATAATTTGCTTCGAAACGTTATAGAATAACGTTTTGCACGACTCCGCAGACTAACTGAATTTGTTCACAGCGTTAAACGCTATTCTTGTTTTATATTAATAATTTTTAAATGTTCTGACAGTAAAAAAGGCTTAGTACAGTGCGACACACCCTTGAAATTCTATTTTTTTTTATTGGTATATGGGTGTAATCTGAAATGGCAGGGTGACCTGAAGTTAAAGCGTAAGACACACTTCAATGTGAAAATGCACCCGTGTGTGCGTGCGTGTAATATCTGAGTGTATGTGTATTATGTATTCGGTCAAAAACTTCCTAAAATACTTTTAGTACCTGGCGAAGAATATTTATAATTTAGTAATAAGCAAAATATTTTATTTAAAGCGTCAATTTCGGATTAAATTTTAGAAAAAAATCAATATAATTAAACCATAAATTTTTATTAGAAATTTTTTTATTAAAAAATGATATATCTTAAAATATTGTCTTTAACTCTGTAATATCTCGATTTACTTGAAAAGACACTCATTACTTAATTATTTACTTTTCTATTATATTAAATTTTTCTTAAGGATTCTAAATGTTGCTAAATTTTGTAAAACTTACTTAATTTAAATAAAATAGCTTTTAGATAATAGTACAATTCTATAATTTTAATCAAAGGATTTTATTTCATCGTATTTTCTATTAGTCGTTATTGCGTAATTCAAAAAAATTGTTGCGAAAAAAGTTATGACAAGATTATAACATTGTTTATCTAAGTAAACAGAAATTTTTAATTTATTCAATTGCAGGCAGTATGTATTTCTGCAATTTTTGTACATTCCAAACTCCAGTATTGAAGAAACATATAGATCACCATCTTTATCACAGAAATGTTACTAATTACTTTTTCTGCGGTTTTGTTAAATGTAAAAAATATTTTCAAAACGTTCAATATTTAAAAACTCACCTACATCGCACTCATGGTTTGAAAACAAAAAGACAAGAGAATGTACATAACGATTATGCTGAAAACGAAAGAGGGAAGTTCCTATGTACAGTTATCATATGCCGAAGAGAGTTCGACAATTTTAAAATGCTTTTAAAGCATTTAAAAAATCATATAAGTAATAAGCAAGAAATTATTTGCCCCTATCGCAAATGCAAGAAAAAATATAGTATGTTATCGTCTTTTACGAGTCATTTGTCGAAACTTCATAAAAAACTTGATGATAACCCGAACAAAGTTAGAAATTGGTACATTGCAAACCTTGTAAATGAAGAGACATTTGATGAAGTACCTCTGGGAATCCATGATCACTTTGATCTGCCTGCCAATCACGAAGAACAAGCAAGTCAATTAGATGATAATTTTGAATCAAATTTATTTTTAAAATCTGTAGCACAGTTTTACTTAAAGTTGGAGAGCCAGCTACTGATTCCAGTCAGCACGATTCAGCTTATAGTATCTGAAATGAGCAATATCCGCAATCATGGACATGGCATCATCCAAGCAAAATTACAAGAAAAGTTAATCTCTGATAACATTTCATTTGAACATGCGAATAGTATTATAAAAGAGTGCTTTAGTATTGATCCCTGGATTACAAGTAATGAAGAATTGAAGACAAATCATAAGAGGAAAGACTTTTACAAAAAAAACTTTAATTACATTCAACCAAAATTTATTGTATTAGACGAAGAAAAAAAAAAACATTTTGCTTACATACCCATATTGGCTACACTGAAAAATATTTTTTCTGACAAATCATTGGACAATTCAATTAGTCTTACTGCACCACCTCAAGAAAGTAACCTTTTAAAAGATTTCACAGATGGAAAAGTTTTTCGTAATAATAAATTTTTTCAAGATCACAAAGAAGCACTACAAATAATTTTATATCAGGATGGTTTTGAGATAGTCAACCCTATAGGTTCTGCCAAGAAAAAACACAAAATCTTGGCTATCTACATGAATATAGGGAACATTCCAGATTACTTACGAAGTCATATCAATAGTATCAAATTGGTTGCACTTTGTAAGGAAAAAGATTTTGATCATGAGAAAGTATATGGTAAAGTGGTGGAAGATCTCAAAATTCTTGAGGAAAGGGGTATAAAAATTAATGGAAATTTTATTAAAGGATCCTTAATTTTTATTACTGGTGATAATTTGGGTAGCCATGGTTTAGGTGGCTTCTCAGAAAATTTTAGTAAAACACAGTATTTTTGTCGATTTTGTTTAATAACAAAAAATGAGTTCTGTTCTGATCCATGTAAAGTCCATAAACCACGAACTGTAGAGAATTATAATAACGCATTATTAGAGAGTTATAATAACGATAATAAGGGTTTTCAAGGCGTGAAGTTCAATTCAGTTTTTAACAAACTAAATAATTATCATGTGTGTTCCCCAGGGTTACCTCCTTGTTTGGGGCATGATCTGTTTGAAGGGATAGTAGCTTACGACCTTCTACTGTACATTAGATATTTTATAAATAATAGATGGTTTACGTTAAAACAACTGAACACTAGAATTGAGAATTTTAAGTATTCTACAGATGATTATCGAGATAAGCCTTGCACCATTTCAAAAGATAATAAAAGAATTCCTGGCGGTGCTTGCCAGGTTTGGAATTTCGTAAGACTATTTCCTATTTTAATCGACGACAAAATTAAGGTAATTGAAGATGAAGTTTGGAGGCTTGTTCTGCTGTTAAATGAAATAGTTGAAATAGTTTGTTCACCAACAATCCACAAGTCTACTCTGCCTTATTTGCAATCAATAATATTTCAGTATCTTTCTGAAAGGCAAAGATTATTTCTTAGTGTTAATCTGCGCCCCAAGCATCATTACCTTTGTCATTATCCAGAATTAATTCTAGAATTTGGTCCTTTAATAAAAGTATGGACGTTGAGGTTTGAGAGCAAGCACCGCTTCTTCAAAAGAGTTGTAAGATATACACTTAATTTTATTAATGTCACAAAATCGCTGAGCATAAAACACGAATTGCTTCAGAGTCTAATACGATTGGGGTCAGACATTCGCATAAATTTTGAAATATATAATACTAGTAATTTTCAAATCAATTTATTTAACACGGGTATACATGAAGCTATCAAGAATGCTAATTTAGCTCAACCAATTCAACAATGTAGCAAAGTTATTGTCAAAGGAACGGAATACAAACAGGGTCAAGTACTAGTTCTACGTCAAGATGGATATCGATACAACATAACGATGGGAAAAATTAGTATGTTTCTGTATTATAAAGAGGATATTTATGTATTATTCGAAATACTTACAACTGAATTTATACCATATCTCAATGTTTATAAAATAGGCAAAAATACTCATTACGAATGTCAGAGATTATACAACATTGTAGATTTCAAACCATTATACATTTATGATACAGGGTCTATGTTATGTGTTAAACCCTGGCATGGCTTTGTGTCATATCGCATTTAAAATATAGTAACGACCTTTCTTCAATGATGCAGGATGTTGGCTGTTGTATATATTTTAATGTTTGTTGTCCGATATCTGCTGATTTCGTAATCTGCGATATTCTGACAGGTTATTTATGTCGCCAAAGAAAAGCCATAAACTTGCTATATTCAACGCGATTCGCGCTTATTATTTTTTTTTCCTTTTTTTGAGGTTAAGAACATAATTATGTTAGTTAATTTTAATGTAAAAGTTTGAATCAGTTTAAGAGAATGCTTTATACCGACAGAGTTCTCTGCCGTACCGACCACAATGTTTATAATTAAATATTAATTGTTCAATGCTTTTTCTTGAATTCTAAGAGTCGACGCTCAAAGGCAAACTTATTATCTAATTCTCGGATAATTTTAAGATAAATCTATTGCAAATTAAAGACAAAATTTGAAAAATCGGAAGATATCATATTTTGGAGTTAATATAGTAATATGCGACGTTGCGATTTTTCAAATTTCGTCTTTATTTTCCAATAGATTTATCTGAAATTTGACCAGTAATTAAATAATAAGTTTACATTTGTGCTTCGACTCTCAGAATTCAAGAAAAAGCTGATAATAATTAATATTTAGTTAAAAACATAGTGGTCGGTATGGCAGAAACTCTGAACCCTTAAATTGTACGATAGTTTTGAGAAATAAAATAATCAAATTTTTCTTATACTATTTTCATTGTTTTATTTTTTAATACTCCAACACAAAAATTTAATCTTAAAATTCAAACGCATTATATTTTGGCGCCTATTTTCATTATAGACCAATCAAAACAGTCTTATTGTGATGACAGATTTTATCCATCACTTTTTTATCACTTTTTACGAGAGGATATTATAGAATTTTTTTCAATTTGAGTTGAATATACGTCTAGATTCAAAATATATGATCGTTTACAATGGAATATGATATGCGTTTCCCAAATGATTGTAGTATCATAGAAGCATTTATTTCTGGAATTAGTATTTTCATCGAAAAATTGTCAAATTTAATTGTAAATAATCATTTTATATGAAATATACTTCATCACGTAAATATTGTTTAAAAGTGATAATTTAAATGAATGCGATATTTGACGCTATTTGATTCTTGAGCATTACAAGTATCGTATACAATATTTATCCAAACATCAGTTATCTCGCACATACTGAAATAGTATAATATGCAACATGGGTGTAAAATCGTATTTTACGCATAGTGTATAAAAAATATTTTATTAATTCTGTGATGCTACATAATTTTTTTTATATTTCTATAATTTTGTTCATATAAATTTTAAATATTTTTAAGACTGCACAAAGTTTGTTTTATGCATGTGAGCATTAAAAAAATATGTTCTTGTACACATTTTATGTAAAAATATTATGCATACAACTCATTGATCAAATTGATTTATGTGATGGTCACATTCTTTTCACTGGGAAGACAGACATTACTCGTAATTCCATTTACATACTAGTTGTATGATGCATTTTTTTATTTAAATTTTATCTGTTTTTTGATTTTTCATTAAAAATACGTTGTACCTAAAACACTTATTTTTTTATAAAATTTTAATTTTATTTTTGAAAACCAGGAATTTTATACTTTACAAAAAATTTTGTACTAAAATTACTTTGGAAATAATTAACTACACCATTCAAATGTTCATCTCTCATTTATTATTATTTCACGTCAAATGTAGTAAATAAATAAATTTATTTCAGCATTCATTATGCCGTTGTTCAAAGTTGAGTCTCCGGGATATAAAAGAGTTTTAATAAAAGCAGAAAATATAGCAGAAATTATTAAAACTGCTATAGAAAAATTGAATCTCCCAAAAGACAGTATTTATAAGGTACTTTTTTAATATTTTTTTGTTCTATATTTGAACAAAATGTTTTATTGATATTGTGTGTAGTTACTTTTAGAGCATGACGGGACAGAAATAGATGATGATGAGATATTACTAGAATATGCTGAACATAATAAGGATATACTTGTTTTATCAGTAATCGATGTCAATAAATCTACTACAATTATACCCGAAAATAATACTGAGAATAACCAAAATATCGTAAATGCGCCTTCAACAATAAATAAAGGTAATTTAAATGTTTAAAATCTTTATGAAAAAATGAATAGATAATATTGTAATTTTAGTTATTAACTATGTTTTTTAAATTTGTTTTAGATAATGCTGTTGCCGGTACAAGTGCGCAGGTTTCAGTTTTAATAAATACACGGAATGCACCAATCAATTTAGATCATTATGTTTGGAGTAAAGTATCAGTTGAAATAATGGAAATATTTAAAAAAAGAGAAAAATTAAGTTACTCTCAACGGAAAACAGTAATCCATTTAGTAGTTGACTACATTATTGAAGTACTTAAGGATACAAGTAGAGGAAAAGTCACCGAAATAGCCAAAATTTTATTTGATACATATCCACAATCATTTGGTGACAAAATTGGTGACAATGAGTTTTGGGGAAGTGGCTACGAATCAGCGCGCGATGAAATTTATAATGCTGTTTTATACAAATTGAGTACCATAAAGAAAAGAAAACGCCCGTCACCGTTAAATAATGATGATGACAGCGACGAAGAAGATCGAGAAAAAAGGCAAAAAGAAAGTGCAAGGATAGCACAACAAGATGAGTATGGTTGTGTCGCATATTCTCCAATATTATCACACGATGAAACTTCTCAAACTCAAGAAGAAAAAAAATTACAATTACAGAAGCTTTTTACTAACAGCGAAAGTTTAGATGAAAGTTCAGATATATCGAAATTGATGAACGACACGTACCCCACACTTCGCGCACATTTGAATGACAAACGAAGAGACTTGAAAAAAATAATATTAGAATGGCCTTTTATCAAAGAAAAGCAATATTTTTTTGAACATTGCTCTCGACTTTTAGGCAAAGACGTAATGCAGGAATGGAACAATGCTCTAACTAAAAGAGTTCCAACAATAAGACGATATCTAAAACATAACTATGGAGCAAAAAAAGAAGTTGATAAAAAAGAAAATAAGAACGATAAAAAAAGTGGGGACGGAGATAGCAATGAAAAAACAGAAGAAAAAGGTAAAGGAATCTGCTTAATAAATGAATATAAAGAAGCTGCTAAAATATCGAAAGATCAAATACCGAAACAAGTAGTAGTTTTTTTGCTATTGATTGATTACTTTAATGAAGAAAACACATCACTTTATAACATAGTAGATGTAAGTTCCAATTAATGTTATATTTATACAAATGCATCATAAATTAAATATATAATTACCAAACTAAGCACTGATTACATTTTAGGATACTTTGGAAGATGCCGATATGAAGGAGGCTATCGATACAGAATATCCAGTACTAATTGTTAGAGGTGTGTGTGTGTGTGTGCGTGTGCGCGCGCGCGTGTGTGTGTGTGTGTGTGTGTGTGTGTGTGTGTAATTAAAGAACACATGCCACTACATACTCTCAATGAAAGTGAAGTTTACGGTTACACTTGTTCGACGCTTTCGTTTTTTTTTCGCTCGAATTTAATAATTTTATATTTTATGTTTTACACAGCGTTATCTTATTTTAATTACATGTTACAGGTAAATCACTCTACGATTTAAATGGAAAATACAATGTGGTTATAAATAAACAAGTATCAATCAAAGTAAAAGATGGACTAGAAGGCATTTTGGTAGTTTTTCTAGCATACTATGCACTTGGTTTTTGCTACCCTACGAAATTGGAAAAAACACTTGAATTCATTCAAAGGTATGAAGGTAGAAAGTATCCTACTATTAAATTTTCTTTGTTAAATGGTCTCATAAAATTTGTAATAAGTAAAATAATTTACGTTTATAGAATTTATTTCAAGATCAATCCAAAAAAAGGAACGAAAAGAGAGCGCTCATCAAAACGTCGGCAGAAGCCTTACGATTCAGCAGTTAACAAACTTGCCAAAGCGCTGTCAAAATATTCTGACGAATTTGTTTAGTTTTTAAAAAAGTAGTTTATTGAAAAGAAAGTGAAGCTATGATTTATAGATTAAGTATTATATGTATTCATGCAACAATTATACGGAAATTTTTGAAGCGTTTTATCTAAAACGTTCTATATTTATTATTTTAGAAATAATACCAATTTTATGTTGCTGAGATTTCATTAAATGATTCCGTACAAATTTCCTAACTTTGTACGTATATATTAATAATATGTACGCACAAAGAGACTTCGTATTTACAAATATTTTTGTACAAATTTGGTTTATAATAAATTACCAAAAAAAGAAAAGTCTTAGTGTCTGGTTTTAATTATTGTCATCTGTTGGTTTTGTCGCGTCTTTTGATAAAAAAAAATAGATGAGTTTTCCCTTTTTAAAAATTTATAAAGACATATAGACAATAATAAATAGACAATAATAAAATTCATATCAACTGCATTATAGTGAAATTAAAATACATACAATTCACTTGAAAATATGTAGTAGAAATTATTTACATGGCACTAAATTTACGACACTAGTACATTAAAATTCATAATTTTTATATAGAATTGTTCAGTAAAAATCATATATAATGCATTAAATTAACGGTAATTACACATTAAAATTCATAAGATACGTTTGAAAATGTGTAGTAATAATCATATATATTGCATTATATTTACTTTACTCGTACTTTAAAATTCATGGTCTTTACTCGAAAATTTACTTTACTAGTACTGTAAAATTCATGGTCCTTACTTGAAAATATTTAAAAAAAATCAAATACATTGCACCAACTTTACCATACTTGTGCATTAAAATTCATTACATTTCTTTCAAAATCTGTAGTAAAAATAAAGTACATTTCATTAAATTTACGTTACATGTATATGGAAAATCTTGAGTTTCATTTCGAAATTTACATTAAAAGTAATATAAAATTGCTTTAAAATTAATATTCATTTGCATTAAAAGTCATTTACGTCATTAAACTATTTTAATGTACACTAGTGAAATTTGCTTCCAGCACATGTACATTAAATTTAATGTAAAATTTTTAACAGTGTA
>JAPYZP010002151.1:0-14421 GCA_030522985.1 Torymus sinensis
TGTACGGATTTAAAACCGATTTTTAATACTAAGTAGTAAAAAGATCTTTTTCCATACTCCGTGTGCAAAGTGCGTTTTT
Organism: Torymus sinensis; assembly: GCA_030522985.1. Taxonomy (NCBI): domain Eukaryota; kingdom Metazoa; phylum Arthropoda; class Insecta; order Hymenoptera; family Torymidae; genus Torymus; species Torymus sinensis. Next base: position 80 of record JAPYZP010002151.1, read on the forward strand.
GCACACGCTCGGCCAAAAACGTGCTCGCAAAATCTAGCTTTGCATACGTCGTACGAAAAAATATAGTTTGATACATGAGCGAAAAGATGATTTCATCCTCATGTGGACTTTTCACCCTCGCTTCGCTCGGGCGCAAACTTCCACACGCATATGAAATCATTTTCTCGCACACGTATCGAAATGTACTATATCTATACGCCGTTTGGTAAGTTCAATTTCCCACACGCTTTTTAAAAAAGCGGGAGGGGAAACCGAATTTCCCGCACCTTGTGTGAAAATAGTACATTACGATAGCGAGTACTTGCGATTTACTGATAAAAAAATGGTGGGATTATGTGTTCATGTCGGCAGTGCCGTGTTAATTCGTAAAAATGGCATGATCCATACATGGCTAGGGAATAAATTCATGTCCCATGCATGGGTCATGCCACCGCAAATAGTTAAATATGTAACATTTACTGTTTAAATTGAATAACTGGAATTGTACTACCAAATTCTGTCTATATATCGTCCAACTTACCATTTGTTTTTAGGATCCGTTATAGGCCTCGCATTACAAATGAGCGAACCTATTAAAGTTCCAGTACTTTTAGGTCGTCCTTTTAAAGCTCTCAGAAGAGCCGGGATGTTCACGAACATATCGTCGTCAGTTTTCATGAGGTACGTAACTTTGTCGCAATCAGTCGTCACCCATTTTAGTAACATAACCGACTTTAATGTCAAATTATTGTATGTGTCAAGAAAGCTTTCTTGAATTACGTCGTTGTATAAATGGCTCTCGTCCATTGCGCAGCTCTGAAAGGAAACAGCAAAACATAAGCACGTTTACTCTACTTGCCGAGCATTTATTGAAAGCGATAAAATTTTTCCAAGTTTAAGGAATTTATTAAAAAAATGTATGATAAGTGTCGTTGAGAAACTGTAATGAAGCTATAACGCGAGCTATATTTACAAACTTTTTATGTGAAATCGAAGTTATCGCACGATCTTCACTGTACAGTCGACATTTTATGATTAGTATAGGTATACTTGCTTTTGTACATCCTAGGTATATAGGTATAATTTGATTTTATCACTTGGAATAGTTTTTATTCCACGTTTTTATTATTACACACAATTAGTAATTGCCATTAAAATAGATGAACGGAGGATTATATAATATTTCTCGGTATTTCTGAAAATATAAACGAACTTGAAAGAGAAACTCACGTTAAGCGTGTCATTGTCACTGAGGCCCAGGAGAAAGGCGACCTTGACCGTCGAGTTGTAAAGTGTCTCCAGGTTGCTACGATTGCCCCAGGTGTTGCGGATGGCGAGCCGCGCGTTGACGTTCGCCACCGCGGAGCAGACGACGACGATGAGGTAAGGCGCATCGCTGCAGATGCCCTTGGGGTTGATGACAGCCGTCGCGTTATCGGGATGGATGTAGGTGCAAACATCGCGCGACGTGTTGTAGCTCCAGCCGCGCAGCTGAGCTAAAATCATGAGACGAATTGCATTACAGCGCGCGCGCAGCCTTCGCCACTCGGGGACCTCGAGGAGTTTACACCAATGTACTGCTATCATTCTAAGGTGTTTTCATATCCTTACTTCTCCCATTATTTTATCATTATTTTCTTTTCAATGCTTTGTCAACAGTACGGAAATGAATATATGTCTATATATAAACGCATTTCTGGTATAAACTCGATTGGGGAAAAAGCAGGTAGGTTACTATACGTAAATGGAGGACTAGATTTGGTACGTGAAATGTGATGGCAAATAATAAAGCCGTTACGGTTAATAAAAAATATGGGTTGATAGATGAAATCACAAATGTACATTATTTACAAATCTAAATACTTGGAACGTTGAGTCAATAAAAATGCCTAGCTTCTTTACATAGTATCGTCGAAAAAAATGACTTTATCTGTACAATTAAACCCAAAATTAAAAGATCAGTTCGTTGTGATAATTTTTAAGGATATAATCTTTTTATTATACTTAGTAGTTTATTTAGTACTTTGATGGATTTATGAATCCAAAATTGTTGATGAAAATCAGATAAAATGGACGTAATGCTGTCACATAATCATATGATCCGTATAAATCTGTTATTATTTGAAAAACTAGTACACGTTTAATATATTTACGAAAACATTATGATTACACGTGATGCTCAATAATATTAAGTAGATTTACAGATGTAGTATCACATTTCCAGCTACACTCAAAAGTTAATTTTAGACTTCTTGTTATTGCATCAGGCAATTATAGCTGCTGTGAACGCGTTTCTTGACCAATCTTACACACATATTCGCGTAAAACTCGAAATTCATAAGAATCGGAGTCTTGCTTTACAACCTATTCACTGCTACATTTTCAAATCTCTTACAATGAACTGACCTTAATTTTAGACGCAAATATAACTTCATTTATCTTGAATTAACGTATATAAATTTGTAGCAACTATAGTTTTTTCAGTTTGATTTTTAGGAAAAGATAATACAAGTTTCATTTTAGATATGGAGAAGATACTATTTTATTTTAACCGTAATTTTCTTACTATAAGGAAGCATATAAGGCGCAATTATGCGATGGCGTAATTGGAAAACTATTTTTCCTCGATTATGGGAGAGCATTTATGGAGATAAAAATCTGTTGTTTAAAAAGAAACAAAATTAAAAAATGTTATGTCATAATAAATAAACGTACGGTGCAGCAATTAATTTCAGAAAAACCTATAAAATTAATTTCAGTTAATATGCTATTTTTATTTATAAATTATTTTTAAATTTATTAACTATGCAAAAATATTTATTAAATATAAATATGCATATTATAAATACTCTAACGTAAATAACCCATTAATACCTGAATTACAACAAAAATTTACAGTAACTTTGTTAAGTAAATTACATTTGGGGCTGTAAATTTAAATAAAAAAAAATACGTTTTTCATAATAAAATTGGCACAAAACGTGTTATTAGAATAGCTATTTCAAAAATATGAAGGTCGGTGTTTTTTTCCAATTTTTTTTCTTAATAATGTCAGACTGAAAAACGACATCTATTAGAAATTATATATTTGTACACCTCATATCAAAGTTATTTTCCTTTATTTTATTCTGATAATGCTCCGAATATTTATAAGAATATATATGCAGGGGTTTTAGGATCGCTGCGATTATGAATATATTTTTGATTTGCAAAATTCAAAATAGCAAAGCCAATGTAGCGAACAAAATTTTGAAAAATTTTTATTTTCTCGAAAAACTCTCTTCACGTACCTATTACCAACCTGCTATAAGATTTGAAACATTAAAAATCTGACAAAAGATTTGTAATCAGCGACCAAAAGCTTATAGAAAAAATACTATATCCGTATTTTTCAAGTACAATTTCTGATAATACGTTTTGTGCCATTTTTATTACTTGTAATGTGCCAAATTGAATGCCAATAATATAAGTTTAAAAAATTTAGAAATAAAATATTATGTAGATTATAAAATATTGAATAATAATTCAATATTTTATAATCCTTAAGAGGTAACGCCACTCTGGCGTTTTTAAATCAATTGATTTTTTTTTGCTTAAATGATGCTTTACGGTTTTAGATGTTTGCAGCTGGCATTGCTGATTAAAGGTACAGTAAAAATTTCCATACTTTTATCGCTTTCAAAACTTTAAAGGAATTTATCTGGCAACAACATTTTTCAAAACCTCGGGAAACGTTTCGTCCTCATTTTCCATCCGATTGACTTGAAATTTGAACTGTAACTTTGCAATAACATTCCTCAAAGATCACGTAGGGAATTTTTGAAATAATCATTAGTTTTTTTTTTATAAATAATTTATCGATGAATTTTTCGTAAAAAAAAAAAATTTGTTTAAAACACCGCATTTTGTTAAAAATCAATATTTTGGAAAAATCCTATGTCATTTTATGTATTTTCATCTTAAGCTTACGTTTACGTTTCCCGAGGATTTTTTTGGATTATTATGAGTACAGCCGCGATTTTGTATGAAAGTGCCAATAAAAAATTTGTTTACATTCTAGAAATGTGTATTTATAACCCTTTATTAACAGTTTTTCTACCAACTTACTCCACACAAAACCCCTACTTTCTCCACAAAAAATTACGAAAAAAGGCTCATTTTAGAGCGACCCAGAGTGGCATTACCCCTTAAAAAGAATGATTGTGTTATTTTTAAATCAAAAGGATATTTATAGTTAAAAACAATAAAATGAATTAATTCAACTGCTTTAAAAAACCAATATAATAGGGTTTTTGTTGCTGTTTTGTGTTACTGGTTGTTAGGAATATATCTACAAACTCCTTTTAGATCAAGAATCTGATCTCTTTGGAGATAGTAATAATAATTCACTTACAGCACGATAAGCTAACATTATTTTGAATTATAGTTTAATATAAATAATAAGCAGGTTATTCAAAATTATATAAAAATTAAATTAACTTTGTATGTTATTACTCTAAATTTGTATTTATAAGGTTGAAAATTTTGCTTGATTCTTTGATTATTTAAATTGATTTTTTACAAGTGTCTTACTCTATATATAACAAATGTACAGTTAATTTACAATTAGTAAAATACTACAGTATAAGTATGAACAACAAGTAGGGTAATTATTTGCAATTTCTCACTAGGCACTTTCAAATATTAGGACAAAACATAAGCAAAAGTTGAAAGCTTTAACATTTACATTTGCAATATTTATTACCTTCACCTTTAACACCTTGGAATAGAAATAGAGGTTTCTAAAATATGATTCAGATTATATAAAATAGTAACCAATAAAAAAAATTTATCATATTTTAGAAAGATTTTTTTTATAAAATATGTAACATGTATAGTATTAATTGTTACTTACATACCTAAAATTAGAATTGTGGTAAACCATGATACAAATATGATAGTGCAAAGCGCTGATAAATGCATACCTACGGACGCTACGAAGTGTGTACTTCCCACAGATCCCACTGGGGTCGGAGTCTCACCTAAACCAGAAAACTGCCCTTGTGCTGAATGGTATGCTGGTACATATAGTAGTCCAAGTCCAGCTAGTATTATAAAACCAAGGGCCAAGCGTCGTAGAAATGATACCTTTCCCTTGGTATTTCCATTGTTGCCATTTATGCTGCTGGCAGGTGGTAATTGCATTGGTAATAATCGCACCCTGTCCATCTTAAAAACAAATGATAAATGTGTAATTATTAATTTATGAAGAATGAGGAATAATTTTTGCTTTTATGAAATGTTTCTTTTCCATGTTATTATATACTATATATGTGCATATCTGTAAAAAAACTAATAAGAAAATAAACCTTTGCAAATTTGCTTGTCTTTAGTCTAGTGCAATATACATAGAATAAGAAATATTTTTTATGCACATTTGTTCAATAATGCCATTCATGATAAATACTTGCAAAAAATACAATGAATAAATATTTTGTATAAATCAATTAATGATATTCAAGTACACCCAAAAAGTCAATATGATTCTGTCAAGTGCTACTATGTAACATTTTTCCAATAACAGAGCATTCTAATATTAGTATTTCATTGACCAATATACTGATTGTCAAAATGTTTAAAAATATAATATAGCATTAGAAGTATTTTAAAACTTGTCTGTAAATATAAGTTATAGAATTATGTAAAACTAAAAATTCATATTTAGCAATATATATTTTCACATTGTAAACTAAGCAATAAATTATAAAAAAAAAAAAAAATTTATCTTAAACTTAAATATGAGTAAAAAAAGATATATTGATCAGATGTGGATGACATGGAGAATAAGATAAGTGATGGTAAAAATAAATAAGAAGAGATAAGATAAATCATAGGAGAATTGATTGGATTGCAAGATTAGAGTAAAAATTAATACTAAGTTAAAGATTCAGTTTTATATAAAGTTGATTTTCTTTCATATTTTACTGATTTGTTCAAAGCCTTTGTAATTTAAATTATATAATCATGCACAAACTTCTCATTGCATATAATGATCAATCAAAATTTCTAAGATAAAAAAAGATTTAACAAGCTCTGAAATATTGAATGACAATTTTTGTAAAATATAAATTGTAGGTCTTCTACCATGTGAAAAGTAATAAATCTATTATTTTGTATTTAAAAGGCTCTTTTTAATCCACTTTTGAATGTGTCTGTTGTCAGTTTTATTCTTATATTTGAAAAATTCAAATTACATATATAATTACATTTTCTTGCATTGGAAAAAAAACTGTCAGAGCAAAAAGAAAAACAAATGACAAAGCCCATTTACTTGGAACAATCAGACACAAGATACAGACAAAGAGAAAAGTTGAATGAAAGCATGAGAGTTCAAAAGCTCACCTTCGGTGTAAAGAGAGCTGTCTGGCACTTGAAAGTTCTCCATTTACCTCATCTTGGAAAGTATCCTGGGATGAGTAAACAACAAACGTGTCATTGGAAGGTCCAAAAAAAGAATAACACAATCCCTAACCAACTCGCGCGAAACGTGACCACATCGCACACGCTCCAGCAGGACGCGTGAAAAAACAAAGTATAATACACTACTTACGTCCCTCTCTCCCACTCTCCGCGAATTCCGAGTGCATCTCGTGAGTGGGCAGAGAGTGAGAGAAGAAGAAATGGCAAGAGAGAGGTGGCCCCTTCGGGTATATAACCGACACCTACGTATAGGTAAGTACCTGTGCGGCCAAGGAGCATGCCAAAGATAGGAGAGTATGGATGGTACCTACACAGATATCCCGAAAACTAACCATTAGTCAGGTAGAGTGGTAGGCTCGCCACGGTAGCAACGTCGTCGTCGTCGTGCATTTGTCGTCCCGTCGCAGCAGCCGCCGCAGCCTGCGCCCTCACACCGCTCGACGCGAATCCTCACCCGAAACTGAGGCTCTCCTAGTCTCCTCTCTTCTGCGTGCGCCCCGATGCTCTCTCCGTCAACTTTTTCTATCTCTCGCGGTTCGGCGCAACGCGCGCACGCGCACCTATTAGCACTATAAAGCACGCGGGTGGGGGGTTTTTCGCGTCTGCGATGTGATAAGTAGGTAGGTATGCGCGCGGCTGTGCACCGCGAACTTTTTGCCTACTATACCTGCGCGTAGGTGTGTGGGCTTGCACCGTTGCACGCACCTTACCGTATGTATACATATAATACTGATATATGCACTGGGCGCGCGCACTATACCGCTGCAGCGCTACTTAGGTACTCGCTAAGTACACGACCGGACGACGCGAGCCTCGAGCTCGACTGTCGACTGCTCCGATTTTTTATTCTTCCGTCTCTTTCCTCCTCTCTCATCACTTTCGCGAGTTTTGCTCCCTCCCTTTTACCAACACGCTCCGGTTGCATACAGTCTGCATATGAGAGTGTATCGCACAGCTAAGAAAGTAAGAATGTACCTATACTGGTACCTTCATCATGCATATATGTCAACCATTCACTTCGGAGCAATCCCGTACGGTAATGTCAATGTTAATTGACATGACTCTGACTCTCAAGAACGCGCGGGCGTTTGTTTTCGCCATGCGCTTCTGAGAAATCGATGCTATTGTTTTTATGTTAAATGTCTCAGCTGATGTTTTGATTGCGCTGACGTCTTTTTTATACTTATATATAGCTTTATTTTAGCGCGCGCATCTGAATTCTGAATTGGCTTATACATATATATATCAGGCTACCCTTGAATTGTCTTATTGAATTATAAGAACAAATTGGATCTTCAATTATAAAACTTTTGTAGGTATAAGGATGATGTTGTGAAAAAGATCATTTTTATAATTTGTTTATTTAAATTATTTTTAATTAAAAATTAAATTTCAAATACTTTAAAGAGTGATAATTTTTTCTAGTTATTATTACTCTTATATAACGTTATTTTTTTCAATTACTTATAGACAAATTTTTTTTTAATTACTTTTTTTTTAAATGGTTGTTTATCCAGGAAACGGAAACACGTGCCACGTATAAGATTCGCTTTGCGAATATTATATACGAATTTCATCGATTTGAGGTTATATTTGACACTTGTCAATATTTGTTTCCGAGCGGCTATAAGACTGTGAAGTGTTTGATAGATTTTTTGTTATTATGAGTGTGCCAAATGTGAGTGTTGCAACGTCGTTGAGAAGATAAAAGTGTGAAATCTTTATAAATTAGAACGACATAAGTATAACGAAAGTTAAAGAATATAGAGATAAGAAATGAAATGGAGTGCCTCAACGCTTTCATCACAAGTCCGGTGTCAACAAGGAGCGTTTGCGTTTGGACGACTTTCTTTTAGATAAAAAAAAATGTTGAGCACAAGATATTTTTGATAAAATTATCAAAATTATCGGCGTCTTGTTTTCTTGTCGTGAACACTCGCAAATTATTTGTGTCTAGTCAACTTAACCTAACTTCCTTTACGTACGTTTTTTTAGAATAACAATTTATAACAAAATGATTAAGGCAATTTTGGTATTCAACAATCATGGGAAACCTCGCCTTTCCAAATTTTACCAATATTTTGTATGTATCTTTTATTTAAATATAAATTTTAGAACTCATATTGTTATGCGATGATATTAATATAAAATATTTTTATTTTAGAATGAAGATATGCAACAACAGATAATAAAGGAGACCTTTCACTTGGTTTCTAAAAGAGATGATAATGTCTGTAATTTTTTAGAAGGTGGCAGTCTTATCGGAGGCTCTGATTATAAACTAATTTATCGTCACTATGCAACGTTGTACTTTGTTTTCTGTGTAGATAGTTCTGAATCTGAACTTGGTATTTTAGATTTAATTCAAGTTTTTGTTGAGACATTAGATAAATGTTTTGAGAATGTTTGTGAATTAGATCTCATTTTCCATGTCGATAAAGTTCATTACATTCTTAATGAACTTGTAATGGGTGGCATGGTATTAGAAACAAATATGACTGAAATTTTAACAAGGATTGAGGACCAAAATAAACTAGAAAAACAAGAGGTAAGACTTTATGATTAATGGTTTTTAAACATATAATATATTTTATTTCTTTTTAAAAAAGCATGTTAAAATATTATAAGGAATGTTTAATATGATATTATCTGCAGTTATCTTTCCAAGTTTGCTTGTATATATCACTAATGTGTAATATTGATTGAGATCCTCGAAATTCTAGGTATCTTTGAAAGCAGGACGAACCCATTCGCCTTCTCCACTTTTACTTATGGGACCCAATCCTTAACTAATCAGGCTGTTAATATTCTTTTTTATAATTTTTATGTACTTTTCTCATAAAATAATTAATTATTTTATAGCTTATTTTCTGTTACATTTTTGTTGAATTTATTTTTATCTATAATAATTTCCGTGAACAATGTACATAATAATAAAATTTTGTACTAATACTTTTTATGAGTTTATTTTTTGTAAATTTAAAATGTATCTTACCTACATAACAATGATATTTCAATGACAAAACTTTGTTCAATTTGACACAAAGAAAACCATTTACATATCTTTATTTTTTATCTTAAGGATATAATAAGATTATTATTTAAAAAGATATTTTAACACAGAAAGATAACAGCAGATAAAAATTATAAAAATAAAATCAAACATTTTATAAATTATAATTATATATTGAATACAAATTTTACATCTTTTACCGAGGTTAATTTTATCATCTATTTTATATTATATATATATACATACAGGCTGGAATCACAGCAGCCCCAGCTCGAGCCGTATCAGCTGTGAAAAACATGAACATCCCACAACAAATTAAGGATATGAAACTGCCTGATTTACCTCAAGCAATTAAAGATCTCAAATTCTGACCAGCCGTTACCTCGTTAACCCCTAGCTGACTGATACTATTGAAAATCATTCATACGATGGAAGTTGCAGGGACGTATTTTCTTCTTTCTGAAGATATTGAGAATATACCTATGATGCCTGAAATTTCTCTCTACGTTTTATCATACTAAATATTATGATGGTGTCACAGGGTTGAAAATCCTCAGTGTAAGATCATTCATTGAAAACGTTTGAAACGTTATTTTTGAATACTTGATTCTGTACCTTATAATGTTTATAACTTTCTAACACAGAAGAGATGCACATGTGCAGTTTATAATCAAGTTAATCGAAGCTTCATAAAAGATTGGTCACAAAGTACTTTATTAAAGTGAAAAAAAATCTATAAAGAAACTCACTATCTGAAATTTATTTTTCTATGTGATTAGTAAAAATGCTTTTAAAATATGTGCCCTGATCCGCTATAAATAATCTATATAGAATTATCCTGTATAAGACATAATAAATAAATAATGCTGCATTGGATTAAATTTTATATAACAATCTGCCAGCCTTTGTCTAAGATATTATTTTAAAATTAAAAGCAAAACTTATAAATTTATGCAAAATTTTATATTTCATTTAATTACAAGTCTGATTTTATGTAAAATATGACTCATAAAGAATTTTATTTTCAATAAATTATAGTTTATAACTTAACATTTACATTTCTGATTAAACATGTTTCGTAATAATAGCTATTCTACACTACTGTGGTCTTAATAATAAATGCTTTTATTAATTTCTGTTAAATTTTACATATCATTCCTTATCTAAATTAATTTAGATTAGAAATAATATGTCAAATTTAACAGAAGTTAATAAAAGCATTTATTATTATTACTACTGTGGTCTTTACATCAACATCATTTTATCATTACAATTATAACAAAATTTTTTAATAAATTTTCATATGCAAAAATAATTATGAAAAATAACTTGTATCGCTGCAGTTATATTACATCACAGGACGCTCTCATGCACCTTAAAATTACAACCATTTACAGTATTTAACACATAATACAATAGCACCAATGGCAGGAATCATTTTTTAAAATTTGCTTCATTTCTAAGTGATGTCCATATATAACCACTACCTCCTTCAGTAAATATAGGAGGATAAGGGCTATTTTTTAATTTGTAATAATCTGATGGAGCATGCATTACAAATTCCATATACTCCAACTTGCGTGGCAAATCTTCTTCAGGTCCAATGATATATGTTTCTGGACTGAATCCATCTTCTGGAGGTGGGCTATAATAGTCAACAGAAAAAATGTATATGATCAATAGAGTATTCAGCGCGACAAAGAGTGAATTATGAAATAAAAGAAATGAGTTCATAATGAAAGTATCATTGTATAAATATTTCAAAGTTTATGAAAAATAATGAAAAAAAAATTGTATGTTAATGTAAAATATTAGATAGATTTAAACAAATTATAAAAGAATTATACTGTGTATTAAATGAGTAATAAATATTTGAAATAAAATTATTTTTGTGTACAATTATTTAACCACACAATATATTAATTACTAAAACTTATTTAATATAATAATAATAATAAAACATATAATTAATTATATATAAAAAATTGACTTTCAACTTTGTGGTTATGAAAAGTCTTAAAATTTAGCTATAAGAGAATATTACCTAGCCGTGGTAGGTAACAACCATGTTACTGCTGCGCTTTTTTCACAATATTGGTCAGTAAGTAAACCTCGAATTTGAGCATAATAGATTCCTCCATCAATATCTTGCATTGATACTATATCACCGACTTGGAAATAAGAGCCTTTGTAAAAAACATAGCTACTTGTTACTGGTGTTGCTGTAGCAGCTGGAGATTTCATAGGCTATAAAAAAATATTAGTCAGAATAGTAAAATAATGAATTTTAAATTTAATCATTGCATATTATATTGATCGACAGTGAAAGTTTTGGAGATTCACTTAAATCCATTGTGTATAAGTAAGTTTCAATGTAAGACTAAATATTGCCAACAACACTTGGAATTACTGTAAAAATCTATTGTAAAGTGTTCAACTATTAGCATGAAAAATCATTTATACGCATTTGAAGAAATTTTATTTTTGATTGATCTTATATTGTAAAGATGTAAAGAAATAAGAAAGTGAGCCAAGAAAGTACATACCGTCTTCTTAAATATGTGTCTACGACCCTTGCCCTTGGGCAGGGCCTTGAAAGACTGTCCCTTGCCGGCAATCTTGCCATTGAATCTGGTGACACGGGTGCTCTTGCGCGCAGACTTGCCTTCCTCCTCGTCGTTCCCGTTGCTCGGTTTCTCCGGGGCCTTGGGTTTGTCGCGTTCGAGGCAATCGTTGCACACGCTCCCGGTCGCAGTCGGGTGCCAGAGCGGCGACTCTCGGCTGGCGCACTTGGCGCACTCGGGCTTCACTCCCAGGGGCATCCCGGGTGGCGTGCTGTGCCCTGCTGATGCGCCCTCAACTCCTGGTGCCCGCGGCGTCGTCGTCACCAGCTCGCGACGCGACTTCGATCCAGGTCGCTGGTCATTTATTAGATTAGCGCGAGCGAGTTCCTAGATCTATCGAACTCGTGATGTGGGCGAAATGTTCTTTTCATCGTTGCAAAAGGGACGGTGTTTTTGAGGTTCGTTTTCCCCTGTGCTACGCGCATTGTAAACAATGTTCTTTTTGGCGAGGGCACTGCGCCAAGTGGGAGAGTGGCTTCGAGAATACTTAATCGAAGTCGCGCTGCGATTGTTCGGGTTCAAATTTACGCGGGTTTCTTTCTAATGGGTATAAGAATCTCAATGTTAAAATCAACAATATTATTATAACGAAGTCACAGATCTCTTAAAAAAGTGATAAATGAAAATGAAATCTGTCATCCAATCACAATAAGACCGATTTGATTGGTTGTTAAATAAAATATGTTGATGTGGCGCAGAAACGTGAAAATTAAATTTTTATTTTGTACTTTTATTAAAAGTGTTATAGCCTTAAATTTTACTCTAAAAATCGAGATATAAGAAGTTGATACTTTTAATAAACAAAAAAAGGTTATATTTGTATTATTTGAAAGTATTCTGGACAGAAAAATAAAACTCGCGAAGGGCGCGTCCATCTTGCTAGTAATACTAAATAACTCATGTGCTATCTGTTTTACCATTATACATTGTAAAGTGCCGTGTTTATCTATCTAACATAAGTACTTAATTGAAAACACTTGATTACACAATTTTAAACAATTGTGTTACACAAAATTTTAAGACCTTTTACAATTTATATCCTGAATTAATTAAATTTATCGCGTCGTATAACGTTTTATTGCAGTTTCATTGATCATAAAACTAAAAGATATTGGTTTCAAATAAATAAAATAATTTATCAATTGAGTCGCATTTACGGAGAAACTAATACTACAAAATAATATTGATGAAGATATATATTAAGTGCAATATAAATAATTATGTCATATATATAATAGTGGTATTTTATTTTATAAAGTCTTTTATAATAATGTTGCTTATATGCTGCAATGAAAGTGCTACATTTACATTCGTATATCATGAACCAAAACTAATATAAATAAATATTATGATTATAAATAAACTATATGCTTTCATCAAATTTAAATACTTAAAATTTACATAAATTTAAACTTCATTTTTTTAAATAAAAAGTATAAAAAAAACTTTCGGCGAGATAGCAATTATTTTTCTAAGGAAAAGCAATTTTAGTAACCGGTATTCAATTTAAATAATAACACAGACCCAGAAAAAGAAAAACCGCTGCCAATTCATTGGCTATTACTAATTTATTGATTCCTTTTATTACATTTTAATTCCAAAAACAAACTTTTCACCATAAAAATTGCTAATGAATTTCCATTGCCAATTCCAATCCATTTCCAATTCCCAAACTTCCTTTCTTCGTTTTCTTTTTAATTTTTTATTAAACTGTAGAGAATTTTATCCTACATACAGAGAGTTCATATAAACCATATTCGTTAATTAAACCACGAGACACGTCAATTTTAGATTTTACAAAAAACAGAAAAGATATAATCTCTTGGAATTGTAATACAATATAAATATTTAAAATTTTGAGTCAATTGATCAAATATTGTCTGAGGAACCGGTATTCAAAATATTAGAAAACATTTTTAACCTTCAATATCATTGCGGTCATGACAATAAAATTTTTTGGGGCACTGAACTGGATCTGAAGATATAATTAAAAGCTAAATCTGTGCCAAATTTCAGGACGATTGGTTAATTTTTAATCTTCTTATCAAGCGACAAAGAAAAAACAAGTTTTTTAAATATATTAGTCTTTAAACTTAAGGGAGCCTTTTCATGCGCAAAGTTAAAACGCTACAACGCTGAAAAGTTCGTTGTGTTCAACTTTTGAGCGTTGACGCTCGACTCTAACATTAGAAGTTATCAATACTGTTTCGGCGTTTTAGCGTTTTAGCATTGCGCATGAAAAGACACCCATAGAGTAAAAATAAATC
>JAPYZP010002152.1:0-19304 GCA_030522985.1 Torymus sinensis
TCAACTAATCTCTCTCTCTCTCTCTCTCTCTCTCTCTCTCTCTCTCTCTCTCTCTCTCTCTCTCTCTCTTTCTCTCTTTCTCTCTGTTTGTAATATTTATTAACGACCTCCCTGCCGCCGTTCACTTCGCCAAGCTAATGATATGCGCTGATGACATGCAATTATAGCTGCACTTTTTTCCAGCCAATATCCATACAGCAATCGCACAGATGACCTCCGATACCCAAACTATTGTGGACTGGGCAAGAGCGAACGGTCTCATCCTCAATCCAGAAAAAACGAAGGTCATCATCTTGGGCAGGGTGCTCTTCGCCACTGAAATCGACCATGAAAATATGTCTCATATCATCATTGATGGACATTCGCTGCCATACGAGCTCAAGGCCAAGAGCCTGGGAGTGTCCTTCAGTCACACTCTTGATTGGCAGGCCAACGTGAGGACGGTGGCACGCAAGGTCTTTGGCATGCTTTCCATGCTAAGATTTCACCGTCATGCTCTAACGCTATCTACCAGGATGATCTCCTTGTTGAGAGCCTCATCTTCCCACGCTTCGATTGCGCGTGCCCAGTTTATGGGGCCTTGGCTGCCTCTCAACGTATAGTCAACTCTATATTTTATAGGCCTTCAGGGGTTTAAGATCACCGCCAACGCCTACCCGCCTTACCTTCTAGATAGGTTTAGATACCGATTGAACCTCAATATCCATGTACGCCGCTCACAACGTACTCCTCTCGAGGCATTCGTTCCTCCTTATCGCCGCACTGAGGTTTTTAGAAACTCCTTCACCCTCGTAGCTATTGCTCTGCTCAACATCTTCCCAGACCTTAGCTATTATGGTTCTTTTGTTATTAACAAAATCGTAATGTTTTTAAAGCTTATAACTCCTTAACTAAATAATAAATTTATTTTTAAAATAATCACGATAATGCAGAATATAAATAGCTATAATCTGTAAAAATTTGAATCCACTCTGTAGACTAGTTTTTGGGAAAAAAATTGAAAATGGAGATAAATGAATTGTCTATTATGGGAGTAAAATCGACTTAATTGCTGTGAAATTTCTTGTAGGGGTCGATTTTGGATAGCTTGGGTCTGAGTTCTTTGGGCAAAAAGATGATCCACAATTTTAAGAGACATTGAAGGTTAAAAATTTTTTCAACCTTTTTTTTAACTTGTAATTTCTCGGAAACGGCTAAATGAATCAGCTTCAAATTTACAGATAATTGTGTCTTACGTATGTATTTTTTGGTCAAGATCGTATGATTATTTTTTGAGATATTTAAGGTTGAAATTTTTGTACGTTTTCTCAAAATCGTAATTTCTGAATGATGACTTCATGTATCAGCTTGACATTTATAGGCAATACCTGTATAAAATTTTATTTAGATCATATGGTTACTTTTTGAGATATTTGATATTTAATATTTTGGTATTTCTTATAAGCAACGACAACGATAGAGACTCTCCTATCCTATGCTTCTGCTAGGCTTGAGGCCATAGAAAGGATACAGCCCCGCCGGTGCGCGACGCAAGGCGTATAACGAACGGGCATCGTTCTTATAAAAATATAACATTGTACAATTACTAACATCTGCGTGGTAGCGTCCGCGCCGTGAAGTGCATGGCGCACTAACGCTCAACGAAAAAGCCCGTGGACTAATCCCGACTGTTCGAAGCACGACATCTTCCCCACAAAATCAACACAACATCACGGACGAACACACGAGGACGACAAAAACAAGGATCAGGCCCAACTTACTTTAAATTCGGGCAGGTATGGCTCGAAGAGTTGAAAATATAAGATTTTTTGAAGAAAATAATTTATAAATTCTCGAAACCAGAAAAATAGTACTTTTTGTACCATGGGCGTACAGTTCACCTTACGCCCAAGGGTTGTAAAGTTTTATGCCCGCGCTGCGAACATTATTTTTTGTACCGCAAACACGATTTTCGCGTTTCTCGAACCTTTTAATAGAGCCGAAAGCGACCACTTGCCTACCAGCAGGCGGGAAAAACTGAAAAGCGCCCGCTACTCGCCGTAGCGGGCGGTAAAAAATCAAGTTCGCCCGCTGTCGATTTTAGTACATTAGAACAAAAAAAAAGCGAAATCCATACTTGCATTACAAAAAATATGGTGTGCACCAAGGGCTAAGTGGGTTTTTTGACCTCGTATGGTTGCAGTACTCGTCTTTGGTTCGCAAACGCACTCGCCTCTAGCTCACCTTTGACTCGTACTACAATCCCACACTCGGTCTAAAAAGATCCACTTTACGCCCTTGGCACACAATATACTATTTTATCACAGTTGCATGATATACTCATTTTACGCCAGTTTTGTGGGTTCAAAATGCAAATTGACATTAAAAAATGTTGGAAACTTTAGTTTCTGTTAATTAAATAGCGATTGGGTGGGCCCGAGGGTCGGCAAAGCCGGCCGCGAGGGACCAACCGATTACTATTTAACCAGCAGAAACCAAATTTTCACGACATTTTTTACTTGACGCTTAGTGGGCGTAAAGTTGCACTTTAGGCCTTCAAAAGAGGGCGTAAAGTGCGTACTTTATGCCTACTGTGACGAAAAAATATTTTTTCATCTAATAATTTTCCTCACTTGTACACACGCTCATCTATGAGCTGTTAACTTTTAAGTCGCTAAAATTTCTTTTGCAAAGTTCTACGATTTTGACACAAAATTTTTCAGTTCTGCCTACTATGCGGTGTGCCAGACTGCACTTAAACGATATTCGACTACAACAAACTCGACTAACGTCACAAATACAAACAGAAACAACGCTCACAAGACGCAGGGTGTAGGTGTGGTTATCGGATTTTTTGAAGGTGGGTTTTCGCAATGAGAAATCGCTCAGACCTCGCATTGATAGTCTCCGTATGTATTTATCGGAGAATCCTACCTACCACTTTATCGGTATTGCAGAATCGTGGCTGGGCTCGGTTGTTGATGACAGTCTAATTGAGATTGAAGGCTATTCGATTTTTTGACAAGATCGCAATGTGAATGGGGGTGAAGTTGCTTGCAATGACTTTCAAATAATTAAACGAACATCTTCCAGCAGAGAACAACTGGGTAAACCCTGCGTTCCCGAGTACTTATTCTTTGAAGTATGACAGGGCACCTCTGCCCCAATATTAATTGGCGTAATATATAGGCCCTTCATATAGCCATGCAAAAGGACACTGATCTGTTTCAGTCTTAAGAGACTTAAGCAGTAATTATAGTCATAAATTTATATTGGTGGATCTGAATGCGGACTTGTCAGTGACCGACCCCGAAGCCGATGCGATTACTCTAACAAATTTAGCGAAAGCGTTATCATTACAAATAGTTCCTCACGGACCTACGCATCGCAAAACTGAGAACTCTCATACATGGATTGACTTAATACTCATCGAAGACAATGACGAGGTACTAGATTATATCAATGAGTACTCACCCAGTTTTGGCAAACATGCCATTATTGATGTAACAATCAATGTTTTCGTGCCAGCGCCTGTAATGGAGTCTTTCTCATTCAGAGACTATAATAATATCTGCCTTACCGCTTTGAATGAATTGCTAGCTAGCTGTGACTGAGTGAGCATGGATTCTATCGAAAACTACTTGGAGGGAGCTTTGAACAACCTTAATGCAAACTTGACTCGTGCGATAAATGAATTAGCATCATTAAAAATAGTTAAACCGAGTTGAGGCATCTTATCGACAAGTGTAATGCTACGCATCGACGCTACAAACGTACTGGACGTGCAGAGCTACTCGATGAGTTTCTTCGGCTCAGTAATGAGGTCGACTTGCATATTATTCAAGAGCATAATTCCTTTCTGCATGCCCATCTCACAGATGCTCTTGATACTAAACAGGACATTTGGAAGAAAATGCGCAATCTCGACCTTTTACCAAAGCGCAAAGAGGAGGACCTTCATGGCTTCACATTAGGAGAGTTGAAGGCTAATTTTACTGGAATTTCAGTCTCACCCTTTGAAAACATTGAGGAGCGCTTGACAACCGTCTTTTTCCAAATAAACGTTTGAATTTGGATTAAAAAAATATTCAAATTAGAGATCCAAATCGCCTTAAAAATCGATTTTTTGAAATACCTATTTCTTTCTGCTCGCATTTTAAAAGTTTTCCATCGATCTTTATCAAAAGAGAACCAGCACTTAGGTATAATTAGAGGAGTATTTTCCCGAAATCCCGAAGGAACCGATCGAAAATTCATTGAGATAATCGAGCAATATGCGTACATACGGGTGTACAGATATACATACATCACAAAAAAAACGCTTAAAACGCACTCATTTTGGGTGGAAACGACTTTTCTTGTATTAAATTGTTATTTATTTATTTATCTCCCGAGCAGCGGTCGTGCCTAAAAATGAATTTTAAGGAAATCTAGCAAACAAAAGCCGTCACCCGAATATACAAACAAAGGTTTATCCAATTCCCAAGTCATTTCATAATGTCCCTTCAAAGAAAATCAATAAATCACAATTAAATGCTTAATAAGATGTACACAAGAACCAGATGAATACTATCAGCTAAGTATAGGCACAAATTGTAGGCCCTGAGATCCTGGCCGAAAGGGCTTTCGGACCAACACGGCTCCCGGAGATGAGGTTGAGCGAGAAAACGGTGTCGAGAGGAAGTTTGTTCAGAGAGCGAGAGAGAGAGAGAGAGAGAGAGAGAGGATACGAGAGGGTGGCAGCGAGAGAGAGCGGAAGCGAGCGAGAGAGAGTGGAAGAGAGAGAGAGAGAGAGAGAGTGGAGAGATAGATAGATAGATAAATAAATATTTATTTGAAAAAATACAAAAGAGTGTACAGCCTTAGTTACATTATCACGATATTCATAATAAAAATTTCGTCATTCATCACAGATAATTCTCTTGAGTTCATTTCGTTTGGATTTAAAATACAATATAGAATATAATTCAATACATATATTTATACAATCAGGTTTATCACATTTAGTCTAGTCTTATTTGAAATGCAGTGCGGTGCTACGTAGAGCTTTTTAAAATTTGCAAAGTGACGGCAAAAATTTTACATTGCTCGGGATCAAGTTCCACAGTCGCCCATCCTTTGCTCTAAATGAATAAAAGCTAGTATCTGTGCGGAACTGAGGAGGTTCAAAGTCAGAAGAAAATACCCCTCTCAGCGTCCCTCGCAGAGGTTCGATTTTTGTTCTTGACAAACAAATTCGCTAAGGTGGCTGTTCTATTCTGATTACTTTATACAATAAGGGCGCAGAGAAATCATTTCTACGCTCTTGTACACTTGCCCAACTTATGCGAAGCCTGTGATCGGTAATGTGTTCGTCCCTCTTTACACGCAAATGTACCTCACTCATGAATTCTGAAATTTTTTAAGTTTATCTGTAAGTAAGTTCTACAGTGACATCTAGAAATACTATTGAGCAGTAGTCTATGTGTGGCATAACCAGCGCACTTGAGAGCTGCTTACACAGTGTCACTGTGGTAGATGATCTAAAAAAATTTAAGCCGAAAAGAGCTCTATTTACAAGCACTGTGACGTGCTCTACATGTGGTTTCCAGGTGAGTTTAGAGTCCATCGTGATACCAAGGTTTTTGATCATGTTGGCGAAAGGCACGTAAACTCCATCCTCCACCTCAATGCTGGGTAGCTGCAGTTCATCGACGAGATTGATATTAGGTTTTGAGCCAAAAATTATCGGTGTTGTTTTCCCAATATTGAGTCGAAGCCCAGACAATTCAGCCCACGTCGCGGATGTCTCTATCACGAAATTCTACAAATGTCATCTAACATAACAAGTTGGAGCAGTTGTGTGTATTTTATGTGAAAACGTATTCCACACCAAGGAGATAGTAAACAATGTGACGTTGTATTTAATTATACCCTTACTTGAGTTACTCGAAATCATTGGTGACTCGAATTAAACTATAAGCCTCTATTCCTACTATTTCTCTTACCAATAGCGGTACTCTACCGAGGCTATAGACTCTGCTCTCGACCAGGATGGTCAAAACTTCAGCAACAACAACACCCGGAAATACCTTCGACGAGACAGTGAATTCACTGACTAGGAGAGGGTCAGGGGTCCGGATCTTGGAGTTGGCTGAAACAGTGAGATATGTTTTTGGACATTGAAATATGAAGAAAGCTGCAATATTAGACCCTAACGCTAAAAAAAAAAACAATGTTCTGGGCACTTTTAGTTTTATTTTGAAGAAAGTCTTTAAAAAAATCTTTTCTTAAAACGGTAATGGTTTAACTTTGGAAGGTCTAAATTATAAATAAAATTAGAGAATACGAGCTTTCAGTTGCTTTTTTAAGTATTCAAAAATGTAGATTCCTTCTAAAGTTATGAGCGTTTGAAATTGAGCATCGAAATTACGTTTTTTAATCGCCAAAATTCCACTATTCGACTCTCTGCGAATTTTGGTGCACTTTTGATGGAGGATGGAGTTTACGTGCCAGTGGCCAACATGGTCAAAAACGATGGTATCACGATGGACTGTAAACTCACATGGAAACCACATATAGAGCACGTTAGAATGCTTGTAAATAGAGCTCTTTTCGGCTTAAAATTTTTTAGACCATCTACCACAGTGACACTGTGTAAGCCACTCTCAAGTGCGCTGGTTATGCCACACATAGAATAATGCTCAATAGTATTTCTAGATGTTACTGCAGAACTTATAGATATGCTTCAAAAATTTCAGAATTCATGTGGGAGGTACATTTCGTGTAAGGAGGGGCGAACACATTACCGATCACAGGCTTCGCATAAGTTGGGCAAGTGTACAAGAGCGTAGAAATGATTTCTCTGCGTCCTTATTGTATAAAGTAATCAGAATAGGACATCCACCTTAGCTCGCGAATTTGTTTGTCAAGAACAAAAATCAAACCTCTGCGAGGAACGCTGAGTGGGGTATTGTTTCTGACTTTGAACCTCCTCAGTTTCGCACAGATACTAGCTTTTATTCATTCAGAGCAAAGGATGGGCATCTGTGGAACTTGATCCCGAGCAATGTTTGCCGTCACTTTGCAATTTTAAAAAGCTCTACGTAGCACCGCACTGCATTGTAAATAAGACGTGTACGGAATTGTATTCTATATTGTATTTTAAATCCAACCTAAATGAACTCAAGAGTATTATCTGTGATGAATGACGAAATTTTAATTATGAATATCGTGATAATGTAACTAAGGTTGTACACTCTTTTGTATTTTTACAAATAAATATTTATTTATCTATCTATCTTGTAACGGGCATAATATGGGGGAAATATTAAGAGCATTTTTTTAGTAATTTAAACCTTTTATAAACTTTTTTTAGTAATTGAAGTAAAGAGTCTTAAAAGAATACTTAGGCAAATTGAATAAATTAGAAGGCACGTACTCCCTTTATCGAGAAGAATTGTACAATTAAACGAACTTACCTTTAAGTGAAGTTCTATTGTAATAGTTTGAAACGCCTCTTCCGAAGTGATCAACACGTAGTACCCCGTCTTCCTGTCGAATTCCCACAAAGTTAAAAGCAAAAAAGAGCGCTAGCGGCGGCACCGCGCCGCCACTATAGCCACCTCCGGGCCCTGTCGCCGCTCGAGCCTCATTTCTTTAAAGTATTGCCGTTTTAAGTTAGTGCATTTATAAAGATTTGTAGATAACGGACCTTGGTGGGACTTGATCACTTCGGAAGAGGCGTTTCATACAATTACAATAGAACTTCACGTACAGGTAAGTTCGTTTAATTGTACAATTTTATAGCACGCCTCTTTCTCGTGATCAACCCGTAGATGTTCAAAGCTACGAAACGGCAACTGGATCTCCAGAAAAATGATAGGGATTGGCCCTTTTAAATTAAAATAACATCTTTATTTTTCCCTTCTTAATTCAATAGAATTATCAAATTGTAATAATAAATAATTAATTAATTTAAAATTTTTTTTTTGACTCTAACAATTGTAAAATTTAATTATTTGTATCATAAATCTATCAATTTTTCGTGCATGAAATATTTTTCAATCATATTTATTAATCAAGATTTATAGGTGAGATTTGCCATATAAAAATGCGTAACATTCTTAATAAGTAGAATTTTAAACATTAGGAAAAATGAGTGCGCAGACGCCTAATTATTACGAGATCAGTTTTCAGGAAGGTCTAGAATTTAAAAATCAAATGGCATTATCATTACGATTAATACCTTATTTTACAAATTTCTGCTGGTACTTTGATATAGTATACTACCTTGTTACATCTAATGATAGATGCTACAGAAAATAATAGATCTAGTTCTTGTGATGATCAATCAACATTGTTAAATAAGAACCAAAACGTTGGTTGGTTTTCTTCAATACCAAATAAAACTGTCAATCAGAATTGAAACAAGGAAGTAATACATAAGCCATAGATTTGGAAATACAATATAGTTTATAAACAAGGGCAATTTGACTGCCATTAATATTATTATAAGACTGTAAGACCGATTGAAAAATTCTTATCAGTGAATATAGTTTGTGTTACAAAAATCACCATTCTTGACAATACTCCATTACGTTGGGTTAATTGAGCCGTGGGTTAATTAAGCCGCATGTTGGGTTAATTAGGCTGTAGGTTGGGTTAATTAAACTTTAAGTTTTATGCAACATACAAAATCATGTAAAGAATAAAGAAAAAACAATTAGTTATCATCTTAAGAGATAATCCTATTATTTCCGAGAATACATATATTTTGTATGTTAAATAAGACACAACATTTTGGAATATCCAAAAATTAAAATAAGATTAATAAATAGATAGTCCCAAAGATAAGGTTCTTACGAGGGGTACCTGTGCGTCAACCATCTAAAACGTTATGATCGAATAAAAATGTAGATTTTTTTTTTCAATGATAAAACATTCGATTTAAAAAATGTCTATGTCAAGTGCCACGGTTACGGAAGAGCTTAGCTCAATATTTAAGGATCATTATGAGGGCAGTCGCACGCTACTGGGCGAATAAAATAGTAATAGGTATATTAGACCTCGATAGGACAATGTATACATAAGCGAACTCTTGAGCTAAAACATGCGTCTATCGACAATGACAAAACCTATAAGATTTTTCTTACACCAATAACAACTCCAGCTAAGTGACCGATCATATAATTATAAGCGCTTCTTCTCAGGCATTAGGGAGTGCACAGTATAAACCCTCGATTATTTTCGAGGATTCTGAAGGCAAGCACGAGTGCGTTCACTGCTGAAACTCGACTATTGGCACACATTTACACCTAGCACGTGGCTACCAACAGCACACCCACGAGCACCATCAACAGCAGGGTTTACAATGGTATGAACGACGAGATGACTGTGTACCAAAAATCCTTGGCTGTTCAAACTCTTAATAGCGATTATGCACCTCGATCAGATTGAAATCTGATCCAGAATTAAGTCATTTTAATCAATAAATAAAACAGGATATGCGAAAGATCAAAGTCATGCCATAGCGATGACCGCAGCTATTGAATTAATGAATCAATCAATATCAATTCGCAATTCGTAGTCGAGCCGTTGTACGCGTAGATATAGCGTTAAGACGCATGTAGCGGATGTGTAAAAGGACCAGCCAACAGAAGTTAAGAAAAAACGAGCGTGAAGTTCACAACTGATGCAGCTATCGCTGACATTGTTGGTCACGGAGGGAGAGATATGCTCCCCCTCTTTTTTCCTCCTTTTAGCATACAAAGGAATTCGTACGTTTGAAAAGCGCACGAATCTTGATGCATCCGAAACGATGATCTCCTGCACAAACAGCCAACATCTCTGAAGAGTAAAGTATCCAATTGCCCAAGCGTCAGATAGAGAAAAAAAATGGATCAGCTTCTAAATCTTGGAGCGTGATGTGAGTATCGGATGGACGCCAACGAAATCCTTCAACGTATTCAATTGGCGAGCATGGAAAGTCTTGCAAGTCTTTTGCAAGTCTTCTGTGACACGCATGCAACCGAACACATGAAGTCGGATGCAGAAAACAGCATAGCTAAGAAAATAAAGGTTAAAAGACATGTTTCTGCAGGTGTTTATTCACCTAAACAGAGTTAGCAATTTTTGTAGAAGACATGTTCGTGCAGGTAACTAATAAGCATTCACCTAAACAAAGTTAGGAATTTTTGTAGAAGAAACGTGTATCTAGCACGTAAACATTATAGTCGTAACTATTATAACCCAATAGGTTATGCTGTTTATAAAAATTTATAATTAATATTGTGTTATTCATTGTAGTGTCTTTAAAATTAATTAAGACCCTCATTACAGTATCAGTTGAAAAAACGAGCACCACGAAGTCCGTGTCAATATTTATACTAAATATATAGATTTAAATAGCGCTTTAATCTTCAGTATCTAATTTATCTGCAGGTCTGATAAATCGTAGTAATTACTACGATCGTAGTAATTAGTATGAATACAGATCAGGTTAGGCCTGAGTGACAATTTTTTCATGTTTATAAAAGAATCGAATTTTATTAAGATCTTATTTCGTGCATGAAGGTGCACTAGATTAAACGCTAGATTCCAATTCAAATAATTGAATTATATAGAATATAAACATTAGGTAATCACTAAAAATTGCGGACAGAATAGAGCTTGAACGCGAAACTTTATTAATCTAAGGATTATTTAAATTGAAACGTATCCAAAAAGGAGCATAGAAGACTATGATCTTCAAACGAAGTAAACTTGTACATCCAATTTCAATAAATGCGGAAGTAATTTATGTAAGTTTAAGTTTGTATAAATTAAAATTTGTCTTAAAGACAAAGTAGTATCTACTAGCATCGAACAGGATAGTGTCTGAATGACTGAATGATTACATTTTAATTTCTAATGAAATTACATAACTTATAGATATTATAAGTTTACATAAAAGGCAACCATTAGTTCATAGTGATAACTATGAACGCCGAACAGGATAATGCCTGAATGATTACATTATATATATATTTTTTTTTAAATTGTATAACTTATAAATATTATAAGTATACGTAAAAGGCAACATTTAAATCATAGTAATAACTATGAGCATCGCACAGGATAGTCCCTGAACGATAACATTTTAATTTTTATTCAAATTATATAGCTTATAAGTATTATAAGTATACATAAAAATCAAGATTTACCTCATAGTAATAACTATGAGCATCAAACAGGATGCGCCTGAACAATAACATTTTATTTTCTATTCTAATTGTACAACTTGTAAAATCAAGTAGCAATCCTGCCAGGATAGTAGGTTTTTAAAAGAATTAAATTAAAAATTTAAAAAAGGGAATTGTAGTACAAGGCATGCAACCACTGACTACGCAATTCGGGATCGCGTACCCCCAGTGTCAGCAGGAGATTATTCTAATCCTTCAAGAGCAAGTGCGAAAGTTGTGGACGCTATGCTCGACGGTCTTGATGGATGGGGCTCCTAGGGACCAGTGTCACGACCACGTGCGAGAGCGCAGGGTGAAGAGCGGAGAACACGTATGCAAATTATTTCAACGGGTCCAGGTCATCGAGGACTCAATGAGCGACATCAGCGAGAGATTCAGCGAAATGAAGTTGGAGTAAGAAAAAAAAAACAAAAAAAAATTAATAAAAAAATCATAAAACCATAAAAATAAATAAAAATATAAGCACACACACTCATCGAAGGGAAACGACAAAAACGGGTTTTTCTTGTCAAGTGGCGAGTGGGTGTGCCAATCCCGAAATTTTGAGAGGAAAAATCCGTTAAGCATCAACAAATGATACTCGGCTAGTCGGTGGGAGAAGGAAAAAGCGACCGGAAAAACCAAGAGACGAAGAGAGAAAGCGAGAGAACCAAAACGCTTCAGCGGGTGCCTCAGCAGAGAATAATCGTTTTCAACGAAGAAACAGGCGCGGCGGCGCTAATCGAAATTGGAGTAAAGGGCGCAACTACCCTCCAAGAAGATCAGAGATACACGCTTTAGACAAGGAGGTCCAGGATAATCTGAGCGCAGCTTGTGGTATACAGATGGAAAACTAATAGTCGTTGCACCACGGGCCCCGGATGAAAACTTTAAAACAGAAGAACGTGATGCAACGGCAGAGGAAAACACAATCATGAGTATTATGGAGGACCCAAGAGGGATAGTCTCGGCAGAAAACGATGAGAACACTACAGAGAACAATGATAAATGTCCCGAGTTCGATATAGAAATCGAGGGCCTGCAAGTACGAGGAATAGTGGATACCGGAAGGCCTGCATCTCTGAGGAATTTTTTCTTGCAAATATGAAAAACTTTCAAACGTGCCCAAACCTACCAGTAATTGGCCATGTAATTAAGGGTACAATTGGTACCAAATCAGTCAAATTAAAAAGACAGATTTTGGCTGAAACATGGATAGAACCAGTCAACTCGTATGCTAACGTTAATACGAGTTGGCATTTTTCTTACCGAAATAACGAGTTGGCACTTTTCTTACCGACATAACGAGTTGGTACTATTCTTACCGAAATAACGAGTTGGCACTTTTATTACCGAAATAACGAGTTGGCGTTTTTTTCCTATCAGCCGACGATATTAGGAATTGATTCACTCAAAGAATACCAATTTATAATTAATACTTCGGAGAAGCAACTGACGCTGAAGAGACTAGACGGAGATCTATACCTTGATTATTCGGCTGGATTCTGTAGAGTCGAAAGCATGAAGGAGGTGGAAGTACTCACAATTGAGGAGGAGAGTTTAGACTGCAACGAAGACACAGAAACGTGGATAGAATACAAGGAGCAGGCACCCAAGTATGATAAATGGGGTCGGCTCGATTCTATACCCGAAATTTCTGACGTCAATTCGCCAGACCCCACAAATGGCAGTACGGATATTTATAAAGATTCGTAGATAAGGTAATGTATGCATTACGATGCATGCAACTGACCGATGGGGATATAGAAGAAAAACTCAAAGGGTGCACAGCAATAAGCCCATTTTCCCTCAATGCTTTACGAAATATCCTACAGAAGAATCAAGCAGTTTTTTATAAAAAAACCCAGGAGAATTCATCAATTTGAATATGAATGGCAGGTGCAAGACAAGACACCTTTCTTTGTAAAACCCTACCCCATTCCAATTAATTATCGAGTGCAAGTAAGAAAAGAGATACAGCAAATATATTAGCCCTTTAATGACGAGTGAAAAAAAGATAACTCAGTCAGGGTGTGCATTGATGGGCGAGAACTCAACAAAAAACGAATCGCCAAGGAATATTGAAGAGTTACTGAAATTTGTGAAAAAATGCAAGTTACGTCGAGCTTAGATCTCACGAGTAGCTTTTGGCAGATTCCTCTCAAAGAAGGATTAGATTGTGTTCACCGAGGACTCGGAAACAACATAATTAATTTTGTAGACGATGTGCTCTGCATATCGAGTAGTGAAGCTCAACACCTTATGCATTAAGAGCAATTTTTACGTCGGATTCAAGAGTAAAACTTTACCCTAAGTTTAAAAAATCTAAGTTCTTCGCACAAGAAGTAGATTTTCTCGGATTTACTCTTACCACACAAGGAATCAGAAGGAAAAATTGATCTGATAAAAAATTACCAATCGAATTACACAGAAAAACGTAAAATGGGAGTCAAGGGACACTGAAAAATCTGCTTTCGAAAATGTCAAAGAGCTTTACGAAAAGAACATAATGCTTGCTCACCCCGACTCTACAAAGCCGTATATTCTACGCACAGATGCGAATAATAATACGTTACGCGCAGCGCGCGGGCAGGTGGATAATGAAGGCGATGAGAGATTAATTACCTGTATTAATCGTACCTTGCGCCCCAGCGAGTTATCCTACTTTACTTCTTGATTCAGCTACAAATAACTACAAATATTAAAAAACTAAATAAAAAACTATGCATGACAACAAACTCTGCTGAAATCACATGGCTAATGGTTATGTTTATATGAGTTGTGTTTACACTAGTATTAGCAGACAAGCTATATATGTAAATATAGGCTTGAAAGGGAGTAAATGTCTGTCCAATTTTCGACTATCTGATCATCACGTTACGAGAACAGATATGTAAAATGGTCACAAAACGATACCACTGAGTTTCAAATTACACAATATAATTTATATCATTTTTATAAGAAATCCCTTACATAAATTTAATTATTATTTTATTATTTCACTTTTATACTAATATGATTAAAGATAGTACGTTCTTTTAGATATAATCATGTGAAAATTTTTTAATTTTTTATCCAAACTACTTTTTTTAGGTTCGAAATAACATATATAATTAAAATATTAAATAAAAGAACATTTGAATTTTTGAAAATTTTTAGGTATAAGACCACCTTAGACCTTTTATAAACTTTTTTTTTAGTAATTGAAGTATAGAGTATTAAAAGAATACTTAGGCAAATTGAATAAATTAGAAGTCACGTACTCCCTTTATCGAGAAGAATTGAGCATTAGTAGTTAGTGAGTTAAATTTGCAAATGATTATTTATAATGATATGTGATAATAAAATCATTAATATTGAATTAATTAGGAATCGAAAATAATCCCGTCTCAAAATAAATTGATTTGTTTATTTGCCGGGCATAAAAGTATAGTTTGAATAAAATAAAATCTAGTATGTCGTGAGACGTGCGATTTCTATAAAGTAGAGAAAATAAGTACATTAGTTTAGGATAGGATTAGGTATTGAATCAAAACACGGCCGGCCGTTGGGAAACAGGTAAACACACGAATTCGCACGGCGGACGAATTTGAATAGCAAACCAATTCGCGCGGTCAACGGTGTGAGGCACCGTGTGAGGTAGTAGGCTGACTATCCGAGAGCGCCGCGGGTATGTGTGTGTTTATCCCTCTCCCTGCGCGGAGAGCGGAGTGTGATTAGGATAATTAGTATGATAAAGGTGTGGTGCGCAGCGTCGAATTGCGCATGAAGTATGGTGGGGAATCGCTAGCCGGAGAGGTTAATTGTGCTTGATTGCTAGATCAGTCTGCTCCATATTCAGTCCTTGACTTATTTCATGAGGTGTATTTACATGTTGAAGTCATTTCAGTGTATGAGGAAAAAAATCCCACATCGTAAAACCTAGACAACTAGTCTAAGGAAAATTTCATGTACCTTTAGTTTTTTACTAAATAAACTAGTCATTGGTTAGTTAATACCCTAATATAATTTAATTCTTGTTTTTTTTTATTAAAAAAGAAACACCTTACAATGAAATCATTATTAAACTTATTAATTAAATCATTATTAAACTCTTGGATGTGATCCTGTACGAGCAAGCAGCTATTGTCATAGCGAAGCTCAAGTGTTCGCTACGCGTTGGCGTAGTTTGCGCTGGTAACTTGAAAACTGCCTGTGGCAGAGAAAGCGTTCCCCTTCATGTGAGCCTTCAGGTAGAACAGCTTGTCAGCGTCGCTCAGTGAGGCCTCGTTGTGGATCAGTGACCTGAACAGATCCCTGAAGGACTTCCATTGCTCCACGCGGCCGCTGAACTCGGGCACTGTGATACGTGGAAGCCGAGTGGAGCTACGAGGCTGCTGGAAGACCGGGGTACCGTTAGCTAGTGGTGCCAGTATTGGGATGTGGCTCGCTTTCGCGTCGAAGACTCGCTTCAGCGTCGAATAGCCGCCCTCTTGCCCCAAAGTATACGGCCTCCACCCTGGAATAAGTCCCTGCGCGAAGTATGGATCCTTTTGCGGTGTTCCAGCCTGGATGAAGGTCACGTGATTCTTCGAACATGCGGCAGAACCGATCGAACAGCTCAAGTTCTTCTGGTGAGGAGCCCTCGCGTTCAAGTCTTGTTGAGTGTCGCGTTAAAGTCTTGAAAAAAAGCTCTTCTTAAAACGGCAACTGCTCATATTTAGAAAATCTAAAATATCATTTCAAGCAGAGAAAATAAAACCAGAGAATACGAGCTTTCATTTGCTTTTTGAAGAATTAAAAAATGTCGATTCCTTCAAAAGTTATGAACGTTTGTAATTGAGCATCAAAAGTGCACCAAAATTTGCAGACAGTGAATTTTAGCGATTAAAAATCGTAATTTATTGAAATTATTCATTATTATTATTATTTATTTAAGCATTGGCTCAATTTCAAACGCTCATAACGCTCATTTGGAAGGAATCGACATTTTCAATTCTTAAAAAAGCAAATGAAAGCTCGTATTCTTTAGTTTTATTTTCTCTGCCTGAAATTATTTGTTAGACTTCGCAAAGTTAAACAGTTGCCGTTTTAAGAAGAGGTTTTTTCAAAGACTTTCTTCTAAATAAAGCTAAAAGTGCCCAGAACTTCGTTTTTTTTTAGCGTTAGGGTCTAATATTGCAGCTTTCTTCATATTTCTATATCCAAAAACATATCCCACAGTTTCAGCCGAATACGAGATCCGGAATGGATCTGAAGTTTCCAACGTTGGAGTGCAACGAAGTAAAAAAATATTTGATTTTACTTCAAGTTTATAATAATTAATATCAATTTTGCTTGTAGATTTATTGTTATTACTATTACTTTATTAAGTTTACATTAATTAATCTTCAAAAATTATGTCGTTGCTCTTACTCTCTCAATAGCTATATTTCTGTCCAATACAATTTCGAATTAATAACGTCGACGACTCTTACTGTAATCACCTTTACTCTAACTCAACAACAATTGTTTTCTGACTTTTAATGCGAGTGCTGAAGGTGCTGACTGAAGATCAAGAGAGTGCGTCTCCTTGGCTTCGCTATGCTCGAGCCTCTGTTTCGATTCCCTCCCTTCTCGCCATTCACATTCATTGGCTCTCGACTCTGCATTTGTCCTATTTTATCTGATTGTCCACGACTTGCAGTCGATTAGACTCATGATAGGTTAGCAGATGAGCGCGCGTGATTTCTACATCACTCGTCGCGCCACCCGACGGCTTGACTCTTGCCCTTCCTATCTATGCCTATCACTTATCTATGCCCGAGCGCGCTTTAATTCTCGCTCTCTCTTTGGCTCTCTCTCCCCCGCGTCCTTTTCTGGCTACTGCGTGATGGTCAGCGTGGCTTCCCTCTCTGCCACTCTTTCTTTCCCCACGCGGCGTCTATCTTGCTGCTGCGCGGCTGCCCGTTTCCCGCTGCTTCTTCCGCTCCCACCATAATCTCTCAGTCTGTGCCTGTTGCCCTCTCGTCCATTTTGCGCTCTCGTGCGCCTGCTCTCTCCCGTCCCCACCCGACGTCTCTCTCTCTCGTGTGTATGTTGCCGCTCGACCCCGCCGTGGTGATTGTATGCGTGTGTGCGAGTGCGTGCTCTGCCCGCTCGGCGTCCCCGTCGTCGGCGTGCACAACATGGCGGCCGCTACGAGCCATGTGCTCGTCTGCTGCAGACGCTGAGTCTGCAGCTGCATGTGACTCCGTCAAAACAAGTACAACGCAGGTTGTCCACTTAAAATCATAAGTAATACACTTATAATATATTATAATTCGACAAGACCATGCCAACGCAACACCAACCTCAAACTTGCCATATGGAACATTGAGCAAGGAAGCAAAACAATTAATAGCTTAAGTAAAACTTACTACTAGAGAACAAATCAAAGAAGAAATTATTAGTGAAATTAATATTGAGAAGGAGAATGGACATAATGAAACTGTTTATGATGACTACAGTGAAATACAATCTTTAAACATTGAAGACCGATTGTTGAAACAGCTTCATAGTGAATTGCAAGAAAGAAATAGAATATTAAACGATTGCTTACTAAAGAAAAACAAGGCAATATAAGCAGCATAAAAATGGAAAAAATCGCAGGAATCCGCCGCGCTGACTTTTTTATGCTTTTTCAACGTTGAACTTCAAACCCTTGTAACTTTTGAAGAAATCAACATTTTTTAATTTTGAAAAAAGGAATTAAAGCTCTTTTCTTCTAGTTTTAATTTCTTTTTGAAAACTTTTAGTAGATCGTTTCTGAGCTAAATGGCTGAGGTTTGAAGAGAAGGGATTTTTATGCCATTTTCTTAAAAAGTAAGAAGTTGTTCTAGAAAAAATAGGCAACCAGGTCTAGGTGTGCTCGAAAAAAAAATTTCGAATGGTGATTTCTGGTTTAGTCGCGACTTCGATGAGAATTGCACATATATATACTAGTGGAGCTTCGCCCCCCTGCTCGCTCTGCTCGCCAACATTCGTTAATCGTGTATGTTGTTATATTAATAAATTATTTTTAAAATGTATTAAATGTAATCTAGAATATAATATGTTAAAATTGTGGGTTTTTATTTTTTCAATGAACTATCATTTTCCAATTGATCACGTACTTAAAAAAAGTAGTACCTAAAGAATAGTATCTTTTACATCTGCAAACTGGCCTACTTTTCACCTGTATTACATATAATATTTTTTAAAATACTCGGGCCGAAACTACCACATTCGTGCCCTTGACTCGGGAGCGAAAATTGTACTTCCGTTACGGTATGGCTCTGTCTCTATGTGTCTGTATCTATATCTTGGGCTCTATATCTCTGTATCTATGTCTCGGTCTCTATATCTCTGTATCTATGTCTCGGTCTCTATGTCTGTGCCTCCCCATCTCCGTCTCTACGTTTCTGTCTCTGTGTCTCTGTCTATATGCATCCCTCTCTATTTCTCAGTCTTTACGTCTCTGTCTCCATTTCTCTGTCTTGATGTCTGTCTCTATTTCTGTTTCTAAGTATCGACCTCTTTCTCTCTGTCTCTACGTACCTTTTCTCTACTTCTCTATCTCTATTTTTATTTCTCTACATCTCTAACTCGACATCTCTGTATTTATTTCTCTGTCTTGATGTCTCTGTATCTATTTCTCTGTCTTGATGTCTCTGTATCTATTTCTCTGTCTTGGTGTCTCTGTATCTATGTCTCTGTCTCTATTTCTCTGCCTCTATGTCTTTGTCTCTAGACCCTTTTCTCTACGACTCTATTTCTAATCTCTGTCTCTACTTTATGACTGTACTTTATTTTTCTTCCTTTCGTTTCTATGTCCCAGTCGCTACTATTTGTCTCTACGTTTCTGTCTCAATGTGTCTCTCTCTATGCCTCTATCTCTACGTGTGTGTCCTTACGTCACGGTCTCTACGTTCTTGTATTTACATCTCTGTCTCTACGCCTATATCTCTACACGTCTATCTCTATACCTTTGCCTCTCCATCTGTCTCTGGCCGAATCCATCTCAAATCAGGTGGCTCGCGTACGCCTCTGTCACCGATTATTTTGGGATAAAAGTATTTTTGTTCTTCTCCAAAAATTATTTGACCCGTATATTTTTATTTTTTTGTTGCAACAAAATTTCATGCG